>JAIPRL010011849.1:0-12877 GCA_025469235.1 Pemphigus obesinymphae
AATTAACGTAAATATATTACTAAACTAAATATTTGATAAAAATTTCAAGATTTTCAAGTCATTATTTTCGAAATTACGACGAAATTAAATTCTCGATTTTACAAAATCGTATTTTTCGTAATTTTTTAGTAGTTTTTGCTTACGCATTAAAAAACTATTATGAAAATCGAAAAATGACCGCTCAAAAGTACAAACTAGATGCAATTTGCTACCGGAAACCGGGTATGAGTGTAAAGATCGGAGCACTCCTTCTGGTAGGAAAAGTGTTTACAGAAAAAAAAAAAATAAATAAAAAAAATAAACATCATTGTAAAACCATAAGCTTCCTCGCTACGCTCAGAATCTAAAATATGTTCTGATCAAATGTAAAGTTCATTTCAACATGCAATAACTATATGTTTTTTTTCTCTTGTAAGTACGTAATAGTTAACATTTTATCTTTATAGTTTTGACTTTTAAATAACATATTTTAACTATAAAATGCCTGCATTTTAAATTTTTTCCCAAATTTTTTTCGTTATCATAAAAATTAAAAATATGCGACACAATAATATTATAGTTGCACGAATCGCTTTTCCTATTCGAATAAGTTATTATTGCTATAAATGGTGTATTATTATCAGAGAGCAATCAGTAGCCATTTGCTAAAATGTACTGTGAATAAATTGATGGTTCAAAAAATTAAATAAATTCCTGTATGACGTATTAATCATACAGTACAACTAAACTAATAAAGTTGTAATTAGTGTTACTGCACATAACGTGACAATGCCAAATTTTCACAAGTAAAATTTAATATTAATATCTAATATAAACTGCGGAATGAATTTTCACAACAGATTTCTCTTTGAAAATCTCATCATTAAACAATTATCGATTGATGCAAACCTATGGGAAATGGAAAACATTTCCTATTATAATACGTGAACATGAACTTACAAAAATACAAATCACGTTATATATGTGTATTGTGTTTCCATTGACGCGTTCAAAATATAAACACAAAACGAATTTATGGCTCTCCACACGATAATAATAGTCAATAAATATATTATATATTATAATATACCGTAATGGTAATTTTTATCTAATATTCTCGAACAATTTGTAGGTATTCAATTGTTAATTCTCTGAATACTCCGCTTTCGTTTCCACTCGTTTTTAACAGCTAAATAATATTACCGATGTATCAAATTCATATATATATATATATTTCCAAATTACCACATAGGGTCATATAAATTAATAAATAATTTTACTGTATTATCTAGATACCTACATATAGCGAGAAAAGCTAAAAATTTTAATATGAAAAAAGCGAAAACGGGCGATATTCAAGTAATATAATATATACTATATTAGTTTGCGGAAAGTTTCGTTAATCTACACTATTGGTTATACAATTCAGTATTTAATTATCATTAAACATTTGAAAGTAACGATAAATCATTTTGAGAACGATTCTGAGATTAGAGTTTCATTATCATAGGTGAGACATGATTTTATTTATCGTATTGTACTTCCGAGTCGTCTTCTTCAATCTTCCGATTACTAATTAATAATAATTTTAAATAAATGCAATAGGTACATTAACCTATATAAAATTTAAATCTTTACGCCCAATGTATTATTTGTACATGTATATATAATTATACAACAATTTTGGTATTTACTAGAATAACAATTAATTATAGGTACAAGTCCTTTTCACGAAATTGGAGACTCGACTGTGACATGCCTAGTAAAATGTTTTCGGTATTTCAAGGTATCTCAATATTATGTACGTATATGAAGTATGATCTATGAACCTCCACACTCCATTAATCAGTTTTGGTTATAATAATAATTTATAACCGATCAAATGGAATGGTTATTATGCTTGGTTATAGATAACACGAAATTACATAACCTGGTTAATCGTGAAAACACGCCTAATGTTAACACGAAACAACCAATGATAACCAGGCATTTTGAGCATTTCGAATTTTGCATGGATTTCTAGATAAAAATATTTATGAAAATAATGCACGAAACGTGTCACAGTCAAGTTTCTAATTTTATGAAATGCTCTGTATTTAAAGATGTTTTCGTTTTTTTATTTTAAACAAAATATGGTCAGGAATAACAGTGATTCCGTAGTTTCAAAAATACACGGGATATGTGTGAATCCCAAAATTATCTCTTTTAAAACTTCAAAACCTCGATATCAAAAATATCTTTACCCAACTCAAAATTGCAAAAAAAAAATCAATTTAAAAAATTGTATCACCGTCATTATATTATTAAATGAAATATTATATATCAAATTACATATTTGGTATACATTTCAAACTACGAAGAAATTACAAAACTCAAATGTCACGTGTTTTACCGTTTTTATGTTATTTTTCGTTAGTTCTTCCAACGCGTTAAAAAAACTATTGGGAAAATAGAAAAAATGACCTCTTTAAAGTATTAACTACATGTAATATTCTACCGGAAAATGGATAAGTATGTAATGATTGGAACAAATCTTTTGGTCGAAAATGTTACTTTTTTTCTTTGTTGTTTGATTTTAATAATAATGTTTTATTTCGTGACCCTACAAATTGAGCTAATAGATTTATTAATTATTATTTCTTATGAAATATTATTATTATAATATTATCAATTATCAAAGTAACAGAAAAATGTCTCATTATTGAAATTCAACAACTAATTTTATGAGTGAAATATTAAGTGAAATATCAGTATTAACTATTAACTAATTACTGAACTTATGTTATATATTTTTAAACAAACTTTTAACTTAACTTTTTTACAATTTAATTTTAACTAGCCTAACTTAAAATGGTTAAAAAAAATCTTCGATCTTAAAATATGCATAGTTAGTAGGTTTTCTAGTTAAAAGTTATAGCTAGTAGTTTTTAGTTTTCTGAAAACTGTGTAACCGTTTTGCTCCAATTAAAATGTTCAGCATGGAAAATATTAAACATGGGTGACATGATTTTTTATTTCTTCGTCGATTCATTTGAAATTATATTATTCTTTATAACTTATTATGTATATATTATAATAATAAAATTATATAGATATACGCAGTATAATCCCGAAAATGTATAAGGGGGAAAACATGGATTCGTCGGTGTACAACATTTTTAAAAAATATATATATAAATAGTGTAATATAAATGCAATAATTTATTTATAACTCCTTTTGTGTCGGTAAGGTGTTTTAAATGATCGGTTAAAATTATTTGTGAACATGTCAACCACTATTCGTATCAAATATCGTATTAACCTGTAATTTTTTGCTGCTAATAGAACAATTTAAGTGCCTAATCGATATTACCAGTCATGTAAGAATATGTTTATTTAAAAGATATTTCCGTTACCTGAAAAATTATACATTTAGGTAGAAAAAAAGTAGCCTAATGCGGTGGCTGAATTGTTTACGTCCCTTCCCACGCCTATCGCTAAAAATTCATTAGAGGTGACGAGTCCGACAAAACCTAATCACAGTTCCATTGAAAGAGAGAGTCGATCACAAATTTTTCGAAAGTAAAATTTAAGCCAATAAATGACAACGTTCATTTGATATGAATCATTCGATTGAAGAAGATATAATGTAGGCAGAGTGAGCTAAAGATATTGGTTTTAGGGAATGTGAGAAGCGGGTTACATGACGCTAATATTATCATTAACTTCGAGATAGAGCAAGCATATTAATTTTACAAACAAAAATATATAGTAAATACGATTATTATTTAGTCAATAAAATTAACTTTACAATCATTTTAGATGACCTATGTTTTAGTACTGACAGTAAAAATTACTGCAAATAGTACATTATTTTGGATTTCGAACTGTACTTGTATTTATAGGATTAATTACTATATACACGCAGACAGCATAAGAGAATAATATTTTCAAAATGTACAAAAAATAAAATAATTTTTTAAAAATTAATAATGGTTTAGAGAAAATTTTGGCCGAAAAAATGTTTTTTAGACACTATTATTTATTTATTTAATTCGATTTCCTATAGGTACTATGAATACTGGGCCCCACTGAGTAGCTAGTGTGGGGGTCCAGGCATTCTAAATCTAATTTTATAAATATAATACGTCTATTTGATACATGGTACCGACTTTATTAAAACATTAAATTGTCTTATATTGTTAATATATTGATTATTAATTGGTAACAACATGTTTATTACTATATATATATATATATATATATTATATTATTATATTATATTATATCGAAATGTCTACCAATTGTTATTTTTTTAGATCCTTTTATGGGGAAATTGTTTTTTGCGTATCGTGTGTTTATTCTATGTAAAATTGGTTGTAATAAATTATGGTTTTTCATATAATTTTAGATATATATTCTTAATAGACAGTACATTGGGTTCTTTATATACATTTTGAAATTTAATTTTTTCAAGAAATAATTTATCATTAATTCCAAAATTAAAAATCAACACATTCACCACATACATGTGTATCCTATATTAATGTTCGGACTTTTCTTTGTAAAATATTGTACCTATATGAAACTTGTTTTAGGTTTCTAAACATAAGTTTAGACACAGCTTATATCCCCGTTGTGTCCGTCCGTCTATCAGACTATCTGTCTGTCTGTCTGTCTGTCTGTCTGACTATCTGTCCGTCTGTCTGTCCGTAATTACTAATGCACAGATACGAGTTTATTGATTTGGTTACCAGAAAGATAGATATTATTCGTTTTAAATAATATTTTTTTTTTATATAATTACGAAATTCTGTTGATTTGATTACTAGGAAGATAGATGTTATTCATTATATTTTATAACTTTTATTGTTTGATATATATTTAGAGACCCGGAATTTAGCACGCTCGTAGAGTGAGCTTTCTAACTTGTTTAGATTTAGAATTATTATATACGCCTTGGAAATACTAATACAAATGGTGAAAATTAAAATCGATTTTGAAGAAAAAAATGATATTTATACAACTTATGGAACAATTTTCAACCAAATATAGACATCTGTTTTAGGTAACCGTTATAATATATACATATTTATATTTACATTCGGACTTTCTATATTATATCGTCGCATAAACATTAATACGAGGTGTGTTTGAATTATGTGTAGGTATGTGTGGGGGCCAGGAGGGATTATTAATTATTTTATTTTTTGACTCATCCGTCGTCAATGGCCCAGATTTTATTTTCAGATGACATCACACAAATCGACGTGTGCTTTTTAAACATAATATACTGTAGATCACGCGAGCGTTGTATAGAAAGAAATGATTAATTCACAATTATACGGGGACCACACCTCAACGGGGTCGGCCCGTGTGACAAATAAACAACGACGTAAGGGCGTGTGTGTGTTTATTTATTGGTTTTTAGTATACACGTAATATTAATATTAGGTTCAATCGTAAAATACTGCAGTTTAAGCCTAAGGCTTCTGTGATCTTTAACTGATATTATAAAAATTCTACGACATTTTTATACGATATACGAGTATACCACATTTTGAAAATGGAATATCGAGTTTATTACAGGGGCGTCATTTCAGTTTTCATTTCGGGTGTGCGAGCTTTTAAGCAGGCAGATTTTTAATATTTTACCGGGCCAAAACTTACATAAGCAAAAAAAAAGGTCGACGCGTTGGAGCATTGGCAGGCCATTTTTTTTAATTAGTGGTGGTGCCGTTGCACATCCTGCCCTCCCTTAAATGACGCTCCTGGTTTATTATCCTGAACATCCGTTCTATGTTATCTCAATATATTATCTATACAGAATGATCAAAATGTCAAGTAACTGAAATTCTCTCATACAAGCGTATTTTTAATCAAGGAAATTGTAACGAGTACACGATCGCATACATGCATATACCTACATGATATTTAGTTACCTATATTTCTATATTAGCTGTGATCTTAAGTCCCGTTTTTTGAAGAATCGCCCCATTTTTAAACGATTGTGTCCCATTGCATAGTGGTCCCAAAGCCCAAAAATCTGACTAAAAGTAAAAAAAAAAATTTTTTTATCATTTATGCTATTAGGATTGATAAAGTAGAGTTTATTATGTTTGTTTTTGCTATATAAAATATAGAACATTTCGTGAAATTTATTAATAATAAGTGATAATTATCACTTTTTGTATTCGTGTCAAGCACTCTGAAATTACAAAAAAACTCTTCGTTTTCAAAAATGCACCAAAAATTATCTATTCAACATACTCATCACAATTCCTGAAAATGGATTTAACCCGTTAAATTTGTAGAATTTTATTGTATTATCAAAAATTAAAAATCAACTTGCTATTAATTAGAAATAAATTACAATTTTTTTAAAATAGTAGAAAAAAATTCCGTGAAAATTACATTGACTCACAAGAAAAATCAATTGTCCTACAGTGTTCAGTTATATAACTTATATGAGACTGTTGTATATATATTTTTAAATAAATACTCGTATTTGGAAAAGTCCTCAAAGTTTCTGTTAAATTAATAATTTTTGATATGGTATACTATATGGCAGGACTATCCCAAAGAAATATTTATTGGGAGGTGATAGAAAATAATAATATAAAATTTTTCTTCAAAATTTAAAAAGAAAAAAAAAAAGGATCATAATTTTTTTCTACTTGTACTGCTTTCCAGAATTGGGGAGGGCTGGGTCGGCCTGTTATATGGTAGTTTGATCCGGTGGATTATTGATTAGATCATACATTTTTAATTTTTACCTCAAGGATGGAGTTATTAGTTTCGCCTCCAATTTCATAGTCAAGGTTTATTTATTTGTTTATATTTGACCTAAATTTGTAATCAGCGACTCCAAAAATCCAAAAACTCAGAATTTTATGTAAATTTTATGACTTGAATTTTGGCCAGGTTTTCGATATTTGGGACCATTTTGTGTTGTCCCGATAAACTTTAAACGGGACGCATTTCATCCCGCTTTTGGAAGTGGTATTTTGTTTTTATCCTGCTTTTTAATTATTTAATATATTTATTTTTGTTTTTTAAGCAATTTCACGATTTTTATAGGAAAATTTTGAATGACTTTTTTATTTTTGTTTATTTACTCATTTTTAAACTAATTTATGAATACGTTTGTAGAAAATTGTTATAATTGACTTTTTTTTAATTGTTTTCCCATTTTTTAATTTTTTAAATGAGATAATCCTACATATATATAATATTTATTTATTTCTTCATTTAAATAATAAACGCCAAACAGCTCTAAATAAGTTATAATCAAGATTAAAATTTAACGATAATAATAATATAAATAGACAATAAAAAAATGAAAACAAATTGGTTAAGAATAAGAAAAAGAGGGGTCCCACGACGGAGTGGTTGATTATTATCATAATAAGAACGAAAAAGTGGGATGTGGAGTGGGATAGATTAACGTGTGGAACGATACGGTACTTCAAATAGTATTTGTGATAATAGAGTAGGAGAGTCAATTTTGCCATTTAGTAAATTTAAAAGAAAAGTTAAATTTGCTGCATGTCTACGGTCAGCAAGAGAATCTAAATGAAAATGGGATAAAACATGAGAGCAAATATGAGCAGGGAAATCCGTTTTGAATAAATTGCTGACAAACTTCAGGAATATATGTTGAACACGTTATAACCGATAAGAAGACATACTATAGGGTCTCAGAGAACAGAGCCATACTCCAATATAGGACTGACAAAAGCGTAGTATAAAGCCAAAAGAGGAGTGGGCAATTTAAACTCATTTACTACATGCTTGATAAAACCTAAAGTTTTAAGCGCCTATATAATCTATATAATCTATATAATCTACATATATCGATTTGAAAGACATTTTACGCACATTTAGAGAAGGTTTTTATGTCTGTGAAGTTAGCCCATTTGAAATATGCAAGTAAATAGTTTTTTCTCAAAAAAACAAAAGTTGGCCAATTTCACATAGCCCACCTATGTTATCAAAAACGTTCGAAATTGGTACTAAACGATAGCTTTGAATTTGCAAGAATTTGCAAGTCACCAGCAAAGTTGTAGCTAATAGCTTCAATAAAGCCTATTTCGAAGTTTTAGATCATTATTCAACTTCACAACTTCAGAAGCTCATGGTGACTTGCAAATCCAAAAAAATAAACGTACAAATTCTTACAAATTAAAAGCTATCCTTTGGTACTAATTTCGAAGATCTAGGGCCCTATGGTTGGGCTAACTTCACAATAGATTTGCAAAATCTTGCAAATTAAAAGTATATCGTTTGGTATCAATTTTTAAGGTTTTTGATAACATGGATGGTCTACGTGAAGTTGACCCAACTTTTGTTTTTTGGATTTTGAGAAGAGACTATTGAATTACAAATTTCAAAAATAGACTTACAAATTCTTGCAAACGACTTACAAAATATTAACACATGATTCATTTTATTTGCTAGTGGTGGATGGACCAACCTCACAGACGTAGAGTTCTTCGGGATACTTTTATGCTAACTGCGTAATAACTTTCAACATACGTACACTTCGAAAAGTTTTATATCCTTATTATCCTATAATGTATCATTAGTTCTTTGTTGGATGTTATAGGAAAAATGTAGCGATTTATTGGAACTTCTTCGTTTGTTTTACATGCATTTTCGAAAGTGTACCGCCAACATCTAAATTATAATATACCTACCTACACCGTATATCGTATATTTCACAACCAGTTTGACATCATGGATATTTATATTTTGTGTAAATTTATATAAAGTAAACTATGTTCCAGCAAATTGTTCGACAACAATATCTAATGAATCTATAAATATACACGATTGTAGAGTACCTATACTTTCGAAGTATTAGAAAAAAATTACACCGTTGGCGTGAAGTTGGAGGCGTTTTTAGAGAATTAATCATATTGTTATTCTATTAACTTATCTTTTTACCGTTAATTCTTATAGTTATTCAGTTAAGTTATTCAATTGGAGAGCAAACGATTTTTTGTCAGTTATCGCTAATTACTATACGTATTTTGAATAGAAAATTTAAATATAACATTAATGTAAAACGTGAAAAAATTCATTACACTTTGTTAAATAGTTTTAAATATTCGAATTTATTTAACGGAAAATTAAAATAATGGACTTTTTTTTAACTGAGTTATGTTTATGTTTTCTTATATCATCGATTTTAGATCCTGATATAGCGAAGAATGTATATTGATTGTACAATGTACTGGTGTAACTATAGGACCATTTTATAAGGGGTAATATAGATATTTGTCAAAACGTTATCAATATTTAGCTATTATCAGATTATTATCTAAGGAGAATACTGGTGATCGAATGTTTACAAGACATATTATAGCTCACCTACCTTTGCACCACAAGTTAAAAATTCGTTTTAAAAAAATTTGTTATGAACTAGTAAGTAATTCATAATTTTTTGTAACTACAACTCCGGAATCTGTTACTTAATTTTACCTTCTAAAACCGTATTTTTATTTCCGAATGTCAGAGTAAACATAACCCAATACTGGATTCATTTAATTACCAGAGTTGAAATCGTAATTTTTTTAAACCTCAAATCCGGAATTTTTTACTTATTTTTGAGCCACCAAAAATGAATTATTATTTCCAGGTGCCAGGTAAACATACTTCAGAATCCGCTTTTTAAAATCCATAAATGGATATTTTATATATAATGTTCATTATTTAATTATTATTTATCATTCGATATCAGGTCCTTTAAAAAGTATAATATTCTGTGAACTAGTATAAATTTAAAAAAATACTCTAATCTTGAGTGACCAAATAGAAGTTATATTATTTAAATATAATTACTAATTTACTATAATAGAATAAATAAATTTCAACAATTTGATTCCAATAAAACCGATATTCCCCAAAAATCACTCGGAAATAAAATATTGTATTTGTGTTTACAATAAATTATAAATTACATACCAGTTCGTAATTTATTTTTTGAAAACGAATTTTCAACTTATGGTGCCAACATATTGTGCTAATTATTTTTAACATAATAATAAATGTATAACATTAAACATTATGTATTTATTATAATATGAACAAGTTATTGGAGTAAAAATAGAGCTAGGGTAGGTAATATATAATCTTCATCACACCCTCTACTCACCATATTTGTGCCATCCACTGTAATGATATGTTATACCAATAGGTATATACATGTATAGTGTATATAGTAATATATATATAATTATTGTATAATTGGAACATTATTGGAAAGATATCTAAAAACTTTGTCGTTAAAGTATTGTCAAAATTACTTATTAATGAATTTTCGACAAATTTTAAATGGACCGGCTTAAAAAAAAGGTATTAAAATGAAATTAGGAGATTAAAAAATAATAGAAATAATTAAAAAATTCTTTAAATCTTAATTAACGTTTCACAACATACAAGGATGGATCTTAAAGTATTAAAAATAATGATCTTATAGTAGTAAACGTATTTAATAATAACGTGTTCGTTACGAAATTCGTGAGCGTGGCTCGTCCTCCCAGCTATTTCCGTAAAATATCTACAAAAAGAAAAATGCAAAAATGTATTTGGAAAAAATGTATGTGAACCGAGGATTGCGTGCATCAAATATATTCATCCATTACATTGAATTTAGATTGCAATAAGCACAAGGTGCTAAATTGACTAGGTATATAAGAAAACATCGTAAAATCTTCATAACTTCGAATTAATTCTAAACTAAGTTCGATTTCCAAATTTTGACATTACCATAATTTGTTTTATTAAAAATTACATATTTTTAAAATGTGCAGAATTCGATTTATCCGGTAAAATAAAAACGTTACAATCAATGTTATGTGATAACTAATAGATGATCTCAATGAAAATACATTTTCAATTTATGTAAAATCTGAATGTGTATTGATATTCGATAGGTAGTGGTATCATAAATATGATTACGCCGTTAATTTTATATACCTATAATAGTTGTATTCATAAGTAATTATAAAAATATAATTTCTTATTCATGTGAAGAATATTAGAAGTAAACAGTAAAAATGAAAAAAATACTTGATATTTTTTGTTGTTAACCATATAAATGACTAAATAATTGCAAAGAAACAATGATTAATGAGGTCATGAAATAACACAGGTACAAAATTCCCTTTAAAAAAAAATTATGCCAATATATATAGGTATAAGTTTACTGATTTACCGAATTTTAAGTATATTTTACCAGTAAATTTCACATCTCTATATGTACCTATATTAATCATATTTAAAACCGTTACTATTATATGCCTTTGATGTTAATTATTTTCTAGAGTAGATAATATTAGTATAAAGTTATAACAATTATTTATTAATTATATTTAATATATAATTAAAATTTAATGTAAATATTGAATATACAGAGGGGTTGAATACTACTATATATACATACTATGTATACAACTATATATATATATATATATATATATACATATATATATATACTATAGTATTCTCTTAAGATGATACCACATACCTGTTTTTAAGGGAGTTTTGTATAGGGATACTTTTATACAATTTTAAGAAAAATTAAAATCCATCAATTTAAAAACATTTTAATATACTTTAAAATTAGTTTAAAAATATTCCCGATTTAGTAGGTACCACTTATATTATTATTGTGTAAAAATGTAAAAACTGTGTAAAAATTGTTGAGCCATTTTATCCAACATTTTTTTTATACTACATGAAAATTGTGTTGGTTTTTTATCGTTATCAAATCATTTATAGATAAGGTTTACAAAATGAACATATAGGAACGCTTATTTACATTTACAATCATAAAAACATAATACATAATACAATACTATTGATAACACTGATTACGAATACTGTTCAGTGATTTTTCAATCTTTTCGACAATCAAAAATGTATCAAAATATGCCTATAAAACCATCAGATATATATTTTATGTTTTTTAATGTTATTAAAAAAATACCTTATGAAAATACTATGGAAAGGTATAAATAAATTATAATGTATAAACATATAATACACCTAGTACATAATACTATTATTACTGCTATTACTAATAGGCAGAGGAAAATTATAGTTATAATATGAAATTTAAATTAAATAATTTTCTTAAACATCTTTTGAAAATATTAACAACCTTTAATATTCATACGAATAATTAAATAACCAAAAAGAAAATTAAGTTTTAACATTTAAAAAATATAGGTATTGTATCTCTCTCTCTATACATATATATATATAATTTATGTTATAATGTCATATGTTAATTTCAAATGAACATTTAATTAATTAATGGTTTTTCTAAGTTTTTTTGATTTTTGTATATTTATAATGGCGGGATTTTTTTCTGTCGCATACTAATAATTTCATCGAACTTTGCTAGGTATATTTAAATTTCAGAAAAAACTTTCTATGTCACCACTCACTCGCTTTCAGGCATAATGGTTTCCGTAGAATCGCGTGCATTTAATACGATTTGAAATCGAAGTGGGTAGGTATACCAATACTAGATTAATTATCGTTATTAAAAAACGCCTTTGTATCTATATGCAGTTTCATATATTTATCCATAATCATTCATTATCTAATTATTTCATATTTGTATGTTTATAGTTAAAAAATATATGTCGTTCATAACATATACACTAGGCGACAAAATAATTTTACCGGGCGACATTTATGTCACCTAGTTTACTATAGTTTAAAAAATGCACTGAACAAAATGGAGACCTGTAATACCAAAATTGAGTCATCAAGAACAACGGGACGAGAAAACTTGTTAACATATATATAATATATATATAATATATATAATATATATATAATATGTATAATATATATATAATATATATAATATATATATAATATATATAATATATATAATATA
>JAIPRL010011850.1:0-12877 GCA_025469235.1 Pemphigus obesinymphae
AATATTTTCTAAAAAACCAATAAATCTAGGAACAATAAATATAGACACTCTAGGTAAAATGAACTATTTATACATTTTTATGACCTTTCAAAATGTTGCCGCCCCTAAACCACTTGCTAATAATGCCGCTAGGGGCAATTGCCCCTCCGAGCCCCCCCCCCATAAATACGGGCCTGTATATAAGTAAAGTACGTACCTAAAATTAGATATATTATACTTTGTACAGTTTATTAATTCGATACTTACATTTTGTTCTGCAGGTGAAATCTATATTGTCTTACCATAATATGTCCATTGGCCATTACACAGGAATCGCATGGGCTAATGAATGTCAATTTGACGTGACCCGCGCGATGGTCGTTGTGCAACAGCTTATAGACGATTTTATTGACTAGACACTTTATTATATATGAAGACTATTGGTGATTATTATTATCATACTATAAACATCTATTAAACGTGGAACGGTTAATCTTATGCACGATGTGAAAAAACTTTTATTTTTTCATGTACCTATACCATTCTATCCACATTATGAGTCACTTATCTGTTGTCTTTATTATTCGTTTATAGTTTCATTTTTAGGTTAGAGCTTACTTTTTATCTTTCGGAACATAGTATAGGTATTAAATTATAACTATATTGTGATATGCCTAATATGAATTGTTATTAAACTATTGTTAATTTACAACCTAAGCTATTATTTTCAGGTTTTCGAAGTGAAAATTGTAAATTCTGTACATATTACTCTATAAATAAAACAATACCATCTTATTAAATCGTGAAAACCATACTGCGGTTATGCCAAAAATGATCAAATAATTTTAAATATTACATCAAAATTAGGTATTAAGCAAATAATTGGTAAAAACTAAAAATCGATTTTGTTAAAAACTAGGATTGTTTCTTCTTCCGGGGCATCGCTTATATTATATCATTTCTAGCCGAATTTTCAGATATATACGAGTATATCTATACATATAGGTAACAAGAAAAATGTATCGTCAAAACACCAATACATTATTCGATTCATTCAGCATCTAAAATAGTTTCTTAAAATGGTACATCTATGGTAATCTATTTAAAAACGTTTTCTCTTATATTTTCTACTTGGTCATTTATGAATTTCCAAAAAAAAAAATCGAATAAACATATTGCATAATCTATATAATATAAAGTATTTTCAAAAATAAAATAATATTATTTCATTCCACACATTATAAATAATGTGTACCTACTACCTATACTTACCTATTTTTAAAAAATTAAAACTTTTCTAATAAACTATAGGTATGATAGGTATGAAGTTGAATACAAACATGTATGACTGCAAACTGCTTAGCTACCTACATTTTGGCCTTTGGTGTATAATATATTATTATTCCTATACATGTCAATAGTATCTATAGATAATTCCAAAGTATATTATTGAGCATATTATTTAATAAAAATTATTATTCAAAAAACCTAAAAAAAACTATAAAAAAAAAAATTATAATATATAATATATACCTAAATAATAACGGTCAAATTATTTTATAGTCATTTATATTATATTATAACATAAATATATTATAAGGTATATTTCATAAAAAGCAAGAAAAAAATATATATATAGATACCTACTTTATTGTTTTTTAGTGGTAGACAAATTTACGATTATAAAATAATAGATAGGTATATATTATATATATATATATATATATATATATATTTATATATTTATTTATATATATTGCTCTCATAAATTAATTGTATTCTGTCAACAAATTTCAGGATTTACAAGACGGGGTCAACATTTTTACTGGCTCCGCTAACTTTACAAATAATAAATTCCTCATAAATAACCAAAAAAAAAAAAAAGAAGGCAAATGCTTCCTTTACCCCCTCCCCCAAAATACGTCACTGATCTTATTAATGTACGTATATCGTATATATATATATATATATAAATATTTTTGGTACCTTATGTCCTTAATGTCCTTAAAACAGTTAATTTGTTGCCCCAAATATATTTTTAATACTGAACTGAACATATACTGACATGAAATCGTTTACTTGTAATTTTATCAAGAAAACTGTCAAAAAATTACTAGGCAGTGAATTATTTGAAAACAAATACATATTTATTTCATTCTCTTTACGTTTCCTTAATCGATGCGACCATCCGTGAATTTTAAAAGTTATATTTTATAATTGTAATAGTTATAACTTATAATGCTTGTGACACAAATTTGAAATCGTGTATATGATATATCTATAATAATTTTAAAAGGTCAAAAGGACAAAGTATATTATTTTTATCACAATCATAAACAAATAATATATGTTGAATAATTTTATAAAAAAAAATACATGATCTATTATTTTTGCTTTAAACTCACAAATAAACCGTAATATAACTTATAATATTATATCATTGATTATAATTATTGAACAGATGAGCAACATACGTTCAAAACACGGCGGATTACATCTTCACGCACTCCCAATAGTACATTTTGTATAATAAATTATCGTAGGTTACCGATTTTATTACCAAATTAAAGGTGAGAACTTCATTTATGATCGTACGCCAGCTTTTTAAATTTTATTTAAAATTGTAGTTTATATACAATTTTGAAAATAAGATTTCTTTCGTGTGTTTAACAGTTTATAAAACATGGCAGAAGCCAAAATTAATTAATCGTAAAACACTGACGTATGATAATAGTTTATATGTTCTCATCTTCCTAGTGGTACCAAAATCATTAACCTACGATAATTATACAATGTGTACTATATTTTGAAGTGCGAAAACATGTTTATTAACATATACCATAATTACACAACAATAAAATAGAATAAGGGTATAGAGCTATTTTTAGATTAATTTTAAAATGTATTTAAAAATTGTTTAATTGTTAGATTTTAATTTTTTTTTTTAATGTTTATAAAAGTTGATTATAAAAAACCCCTTAAAAAATCGGGTGTGCAGCGTCCTCTTATGACACCCATTTTAGCGGTATTAAAATACGTTCTCTCAGTAATCGCAGAATCAAAATATATATACAAAATATGAAAGATGAGAATATTTACTATGCTATGGTGTAGAATATTTTTAGTTAAATTTAAAACTAAAATTTCACGATTTTCAATCACAGATTTCAAACTTTCAAATAAACATATACCTATTAAAAAAAATCACGCTCGAGCACAGTAAATACTCACATTTTTCATATTTTGTATACATTTTGTCTCTGCGATTATACAGAGAAAAGTTGTAGTTATAGAGCGTGAACGTGATTTTTAACAAATATCCTGATAACACAACAATAAAAAATAGTACTGATACGTAACTATTTTTTAAATTACTTGTAAAATATAATTAAATATTTAATTTAAACTGTTGGATTTTCATTTTTCATAAAATTTCATAAAAATTGCTCATACAAAACACCTTAAAAATCGGGTGTGCGGCGTCCTCAAATAATAAAATAGACAAATACACATATTGTCAGCGACATCTAGTGGTCGACAGACAACACATTCGTGTATTTACGCACGATCTGGATTTCTAAACATACCATTTTGCGTTTCGATTTTATAACAAATTAACACCAGAACGCTGTTGTACACTATGGTGCTGAAGGTTCCCCACTGCACTCATTCGGGACTGTATACTTACAGTATTATAATACGGTTATATATTTGAAGTTATTCATATAAAAAATAAGTTTATTAAGTACACATTTATAACAAATATATAAGTTAATAGTTAATTAATAATGTCAATAATGGCTTTATTTACTATGATATAATATGTAAATACATATATTATGTATATTACTTTATGCGTAATTCTATTTTCTTTAAAAGGCAAAGAAATATTGGGCCTCAGCCCAACATAAATGGTACCTAAGTAAGTGAACTTCGAAACGAAGTCTGGCCGACAAATTCTGACTTTATTAATGCTATTTAACTCATTAAATTATGTAAAATACATAGGTATACGTTCCAAAAGAAAATTTCAATTTTAAGTCGTATAGAGCACGGTACGCATATGGAAATATGCCCAACTCACTTTCAAATCGTAATAAATTAAAATACGAAAAATGGCCAATTTTTTCCGATTGTAGTTTGGAAATAAGTGCATTAGAGTAGGTACCTACCTATTCAACTACGTCAAACACGAAAAATAAGTAGAAAATAGGGTGGCTGGTAAAGCAGACTTATGCCAAAATATTTCGTGCTGTAAAGATTAAAGTCAATAATTTTATTTTATTTTTGTTATATAAAATGTCAAATTAATTTATGTTATTATTAGAATGAATCTATTATCAAATAAGCAGGTAGGTAAATGTTTTAATAATAACATATTTTCTTACGAGTTTTATTAAAATTCAACACGAGTTTTTATTTTCAAATATTTACTGAGCAACAATTATTTAAAAATGTTTTATTAAATATGGCTTTTTTCCTTTTAAGTATATAAGTATATATTTACATACGTAAAATGTTTCTACAGTTTCGAAGTGCAATGTAAGGGGAAAAATATTAAAAATCAATATACAAAAACACATTATTAGCTTATGTTGAATTTGTAAACATTAGTTTTATAATAGAAATTCTCAATGTAAACATATAACCATTGATTATAAATGCTATATATATATATATACTATATATAATCAATGATTTAACCCATCCCGAATAGGACAGTTCAGTTGTTCTCCACTAGAATGCGGCGTACCTATCATCGTTAATTTGTTTTGCCAATTAAATTATTTTATATAATTTTGTATTCCTGACAAGTACTACGAAATGTTATTAGCCGTATTTCTCTCGTATGAAAACAATTTAATTACAAATCGTATTTTTTCACAGCCAATCACAGTCAAGAAACACTCCAATTATTAAATTACGTACAAATTTAAATAATTTTTTTTTTTTTGTGACTCATTGACGTGATGGATACAATATTCGTGTACTTTAAAAAAATGTATAGATTTCTTTTATATTAATTCTATACATGTATAGATCATAAATATTTTTGAAAACGTATGGGTGTACAAACAAATAAATCATATAAATAATATACCTACCTGTATAAATTATAACCTGCAGCATTGCATCAAATTACGGTAAACATTTGACTAAATAACGGAAAATAAATTATTAGGAAAAATCCTAACGTCTTCAATTTTAATATTTTTGAAATGAGTTTTTTTTTTATTGTTAAACTGACACATTTTTGTAGGGCATTACGGCCCCCAAATTAAATTTAACTACTCGGGCTTCTTGTAAAACTATTTTGAAAATATGTCATTTATCGTCATAATGAACTATATATTTAAATAAATACATATACCTAATAATTGATAACGGAAATCGTAGTGCCTTATAAAATCTTGTCCTTTTTACGATGAAAAGAACACTAAAAAAATCATAAAATTCAAGACATTATAGGACTTTTTCCGCAAAACGATTTTTATTGTGACATAAATTAATTAATTTATTTATTAAGACACCTCTTAAATACATTTTACGTTTTACTGTTGTGCATTGTGCAATCATGATATTTATTTAAAAAATAAAATAAAATTTCATAAAGGCATTTTTAAGTGGTTTTAAAGTTATAAAACGTTGTTAATTTGTAAACAATATTTAAGATGCAATTCCACAATTTTCTTTCTTTCTTTTCAAAATATTCAAATCATTGTCAAAAAACTTTTATTTTACATTTTTCAAATCACTAACTTTTTGATGATAATTAATATTTCTAAAAATCTCAAACAAATGTTCTCCTAAATATTGTTCTCTATTATTTTCATAACGGGTGTTGACTTAAAAAAATATTGGAAATACAAAAAATAAATTATAGCTAAATAAATTAAATTGTAAATATATTATATAGGTACCTATATGGGTTGTATCAGGAATTTACTGGTTTTAATTATGTTTGTAGATTTACGTTTTTTACTTTTAATATGTAGGTACTATTAAAAATAAAAATTATTTTAAATTAAATTCCCCCCATCGGAGGTGTAATTTTGTAACGTTTTAAAACCCCAAGTTGTGTCATTGTATATATATATATATATACAGTCTAAAATAGTATAGGACATATAGGTATAATAATAGTGTAAACCGAGGGTTGCAACGCTAAAAGGGGTTACATTCATAATGTGACCAAAAACAAACGTTGGATTCGCAAAAGTATTTCGACCCTATAGAAACGTCTACTATAGGTATGCATTAAAGTTATATGTTTGATAAAATATTTCCTATTTTATTATAAATGCCAAATGTATATCTATATAATATAACGAAAAATAAATGAATAATAAATCAAACCGATTTCAAAAAAATTACCAATCTTAGATACATAAAAATTAATTATATTATTACATATTATATAATAATATATGAAGAAAAACGAAATTATGCTGAAACCCGTATATAGTAAATAAAAAAAATGCATATACAATTATTAACTCTCGACATTTCGTTTATATATTTAATCATATTATCATCTACATCTCTATTATTTTTTTTTTTTTTTTTATCGATTCAATGTAGATTTATTAAAATATTCATAATACTAAGGGGCCTCCACACCACAGTTTGTTTCTTTTTTTAGTGGGGGGGGAGAGGATTAAAAACACTCATTCTATAATTCCAACAGTCCGATACGACGCGTGCCCCGATAACAATTTGTAAAATGTATATACCTAGATTTTTCATTACATATTATGGAATGATCGAGCTACATATTTTTTATTAGGGAACATACTTTATATTATAAATAAAAAAACCTGTTTAAGATTTCCAAAATTTTAAACGCAAATATCTGTGACATTCCCTCGTAAATGTTATGGAAAATTCTAATATTTTTTCAAAATTAAAATTGATGCACTCGTTGTTTTTTAATAAATTCTTTGACTATACGTATAAAGGCATAGGAAATATAATTTGTTAAATGATAATAATATTTAGTAGGTATTTACCTATTATATTACTATTATTATTACCTGCCATAATATATGTACACCCTAAAACCTAAAAAACGAAACGGCATTAAATGCGCTGAATATTTAGACAGTTTTAAAAACTCGACGACATAGTCCCAGATAATTATGTTTCCGTACCTATATACACATTTTATAATAGGTAATATAATATAAAATATGACTCCAAAACCACTTTCAACTGCATTTTTGTTTGTTTCGTGTACACATGTTTTTTTTTTTTTTTTTAACAGATATCATGATTATATCAACAATAAAAAGCGGTTAGTACTAAATATAGTGGTATTAATTATTTATAAAATGTAATTGAATATTTTCAAATTGTTAGATTTTTATTTTCATTTAAATTGCCTACACATAACCCCCTAAAAACGGTTGTATGAATAAATGACGTCATCTAATAAAAATAAATAATACATAAAAGTGTCCCCTAAAGATTAAGGTGACGATGATTTATCCCCCTCTTATAAGTTATAATATTATAAAAATGTGGTTCCATATTCACAATATATATGTTCATCGGTGTATCGCGCAAATACAATAATAATAATAATAATAATACAATACCAGTGCGTCAGTGCCCAGTGCCTATACAAATAAATACAAATAAAATATTTTGTCCAGAAAATTAATACATTTGGCTCGAAATTACATATACAAACATAATTCTGAAGTACACTATTTTTTTTTTTTTTTTTATTGTTGCCTCCGGTATACATCACGAATTGGCTCCCATCCTTATTGTAAATAAAAAAAGCCAATTAAAAACAATAGTAAAGTAGTTCAAAATTAGGCCGTATCCATTTTCCTCTAAAAAGCAGATTCCATTTTCCTCCACTTCCATTTTCCTCCAAAATTTTCAGAAACACTGGGATAGGTATTTATATTATATAATTATTATTAATCGAATAAAAAATAACGAATAAAAACATACCAATTAATTATCACTTATTATTGTTATATTTTTATTTTCCAAAATATTTAGTCTTAAATCTAGTATACTAACTTAAAAATTCAATATTGATAAATAATAAATATACCTATACTTACAAAATTTCTAAAATAATATTAAAACAAATTTTGTTTTAGTAACAGTCTCCATATAAAAATCTAATGACCTATAGTGTTTTACATTTTATTTCAATATAAAATAAATAAATACAATACAATTTTTGGACGAAAATTTACAATGGAGGAAAATCATATTTTATTTCTGGAGGAAAAAGGAATTTTTTTTTTTCTTGAGGAAAATTATCATTGAGGAGGAAAATGGTCCCGCCCGAGTACCAATATGAATCTATACGTTGTTTACTGTATATTGTAACCTATAAGACTGTAAGAATAATATATTAATAATTATTAACTAGCTATTCAGTGAGGTCTCTGCACTAGGTATACTTAAAATAAACTATAATACACGTTATATAGTATAGGACACAATGAGGTCAAAAATTCACAGAATAATAGAAAATAACCCATGCGTATGATTTGTTGTTGTTGTCTTTTTTTTTTTTTTTTGTAAAAATTTAATAACGTGGATGCATTAGTAAAATATATAATATATATATGATGAATGATACCGATTATTATTATTAAAATCATAGCACTATTATAATTTTCAAACTATTTGTTAGTAGGTAATAAAAAGTAATAATAATATGAGTAATATGACCTATATAATTTATCTACTATTAATTGTATTCGCTAAATGATAAATTTTGATCTACTAATTATATACTCACTTTTAGAATATCTGAATATCAAAATATATTATAATAGTATATTATACCTATATATATGGGGATATAGACAAGATAGAAATATCCTTTGTCAGCAAAATTAAAAATGCATTATACATTATTTTTCTAGTTTCGGGTGGTTCTTTTTTATTAACTGTTTTTCAAACGATTTGTGAGAGATTTGAAAGGTTTTTAGTGAATGAACTTTTTTTTTCAAAATTCAATTTTTAGGAAATTTGGGAGGATTTAAGTGAATACAATAGATATGTATGAGGTATGTAGATACCTATGTATATAGGCCCACGAAAAAATAAAACTTTATTAAATTGTATTTTTTTTATATATATATATACTTTTAAGTACCTATTACCTTTTAAATACCTTTTATAGGTACCAATTAATAAGCGGGTAAATTTTTAAATAGATGAATAGACAATTATTTAGTGTTAATATATTCGTTCAATTTCAAATTTTTTTATGTATAATTTGTTCGTATATACTCCACAAGCTGGAATTAAATTGTTAATTTTTGAACCACGTGTTGATTCTCAATCGGACTGAGTCAGGTCAATTTTCAGGTTCAGCTGGATAGAAACGATTTTCGGATTTTTGAGTTTGATCGAGCCTTTGGGTATTAGGGTTGAAATGGATCGGGCAGTGCAGTATTAAAATTTCTCTGGTGTCAGGTTGGGGCCCATGAAATGTTTTGAAACTTTGATTCCAATATTTTGGCGCTTGAACAAACAATAGGTTCGCCACTCCTGGGTGTACCTAAGACAATCCTAAATATGTCGCACTGGATATAGATATACCATGGGCGTTTTCACGGGGGGAAGGGGAATATGGGAGGATCCCCTCCCATGGATTTTTTTCTTAATGCAGTACATGTCTGTACAAATTTATTGCATTATACATTCGATCTCTAAAGTCTTCATGTCTAAAATAATGATAGTCATAGTACATATTGTGTATAGTATATAGTATATATTGTGCTATAATAACACAGCAGGTAAGTGGATAGTGCAATTCTATATAATTACAAATATATGCCCGTATTATGCAAAAATGAGCCAATAATTCAGATCGGGCGCAGTGCTGCGCTCTAGTGGCTATAAATCGCTTAATAAATATTTTAAATTTGATTTGATAATATCAGAGAAACGTCTATTTATCATATAGAACATTATTTTTTAACATAATAATGAATTGATTACTATTAATTGGCACGCAGCACTGCGCCTAATCCGATTTTCAGCAGCATTACAGGCACACGCATCCGACATGGTTTGCCAGACCTAATATTTTTAAGACTGTGGGTAGTAGAGATAAAATATGGTCAATAACCGTGGTCATAATTACATAATAACATTTTCCGGCTGGTGGTTTTTATTTTTTATTATCAGAAATTAGGTGGATTGATAAGGAATTACCCTCGCCCGCCTAAGGTATCATAATAATTATTACGATTACACAAGTTGAAAATTTCGCTAGGGGCGCTGCCTACTCGACAGAGAAGCTAAATTCTGTGATTTTATATAATATTGTTTTATTGTGATTTTGTGAAACTTTGAACTGACGAAACTGTGTAAAAAGTAGTATAAATTATAAACAATAACTTACATGTATTTTTTATTATTATGCATAATACGTAGATAGTTATTATTATTATTACTTATTTATAATCAATATAATATAATATGATGTTGTACTTTATTCAGTTATATTATTACCAATATTATGTCAATAGGGCATAGACTACCTATGTTAAATTTACACTAATTTAGACATTTTTTTTTACGTTTTTCATTTTGTTTTCTATTTGTACTCAGAATATAGAATTCATAAATATAGTTACAATACTATAATTTTTTTAATTTTTATTGATGTTTAGAAATATTAAATTAAACTAATAAGTCGTCCAGATACAGATGGTGTACCTATCATTATTATTTTAAAATTAAAAGAAAAGATAAATCATTGGATTCAAAAAACAATTCTGAGTGACGTTCAGTATAATAATTATATAATTAAATATATATATATATATATAAATATAGGTAACCATGACGATTTTATTTGTTATTTTGTAATTTTCTCTACATTTGTATACTTCTGTTATAAAAGGTGATATTTTTAACAATTAAATACAATTTAGCTGGGCATTGTAATAACGGCCCTAAATGACTTATTATTTTTCCTAATTTAACATCAATTTTAAGAACCGCTAACATTGTTGGGCATCCATAGAAAAATACATATTGATCCCAAAGTATATCTTCATGTCTTGGTTCAATTAAAAGTCAAGAAAATTTGATATAGTTTTGTAGATTTATTAATGATATTAAAAATTAATTAATCATATGTAATTATATGTATAATATACATGCGTATATAGGTATATAATTACATTTATTTATTAATATTAGGTATATGACTTGATACATTTTCTATTGTAATGATGGGGGGAGCGTAACCCCTATAGGTACGTCTCATTTTTCAATAATTTTTTTTATATCTTCTTCCATTGAAAAATCCTGTAAACCCTGGTTTTTCGAGTTTAATTTAAAAAAATATAGCATACTTAGCATAAAAATAAATATAGGTAATCTGAATTTTAGATATAGACAAAAATCTATATTATTAAAATATTATAACAACATTTCTTGTGAATCCATTATTTTTTAAGAAAAAAAATAAAATATAGGTAAGTACCTATATATAATATATTATTTATTTCGCAGAATTCATTGTTTACGGTTATTTTATATTTTATGAAAGGTTAAAGAAACGATAAAATATTTTAAATAAAAATAATATGTAATATAATTTACTAAAAAAAATATAATTAGTAAAAATTTAAATGGATCAACCATTTTAGTATTACAGCAGTATACTGCTATAGTCAGTAAGATTTGTGTAATATTCAAATACAGTCTATATAATAGCATTGACTATCTATAATTTAATGATAATAATAAGCTACCTATATATTAGGTTAAATTATTATTATTAGGGGGAAATGCTGAACATTTTCTACGTTAACATTGTATTTATATACATTTTAAGTGAAAATTTCAAGATTTTATGACCATTTTTTATGGAATTACAACGATAAAACCATATTCGATTTTAAAAAATCCTGCTATTTGTCGTTTTTTTCCTTATGCGCTTATCGAAAAAATTTAAAAATCGAAAAATAACCTTTTTCAAGTACCAACTACATACAATTTGCTACCGGAAAATGGTATTGCATGTAATGATTGGAGCACTCCTTCTTATAGAAATTTTGGGTATATACATAAAAAAAAACCACATCATTGTTAAACCAATATATAATATTAAAATGTACTTTAATATAAATTATGTACCTACCTATAAATATATAAAATCAATATTTTTATTATTGATAGAAATTAGTAGTTCATTAACAAATTATAAAAATATAGAACCAAAATAAACCCCTCTCTGAATTTGCCGACCAACAGTTAACTTTTAGATCCACCACTGTGTATATACTGCATATAGCATCATATATTTTGAATAATATGTTATTGTACATTTTATTAACATACAAAAGGAAATTCATAATTTCCTTCATTCTTTCTTTTAAAATTAAGGATATTAATTTCATATTATTATAAAAAAATATACATAAGTAGGTACCTATATTATAAAATCAATAATAAGGGTCACTAATAATCTAATTAATTGCGCAACTATTAGTTAATGAAAAGATGTACAGAGACCAAACCTAAAAGTATAGCCTCAGCATTGGCATACCAAACGTACGGAGAATCCTATTTAAGCTTCCCCTGTATAAAAAATTATTAGCCCCCCCCCCAAAATAAAAATCCTCGCTGCGTCATTGATTATAGTTGATTATTATAAATTACATATTATATATAAAACCTATATGTAGTTAACTTTAATATATTATATACCACCACAGTGGCGTAGCCAGGGGGGGACAGAGGGGCCCATGGGCCTTTTTTTTTTATAGCAATTTTATATGATCTAATTTTAACAATAGTAGCTTTATAATTATAGTATAAGGTCTAATGGCTTATTTATTATTAACGTACTTAACGCATGTTTTCACGATAAACCTAATTATGTTTTTTATTATCT
>JAIPRL010011851.1:0-12876 GCA_025469235.1 Pemphigus obesinymphae
TAAATTATTTTGAAAGAGGAATGCTTAAACTATGCTATCTTGAAAATATGTAACCTAACAATGATGTAAAAAAAAATGTTGGATTTTTCTACTCATTCATGTTCTATAATAGTCTAAAATGTTTTTTAAAATGTCCCCTGGTTAAGAAACTTTGGAAAGGGGGTGTGGGGGACGAAGTTCTCCACGGCTTACTTTTTCTCTAATATGTCCCTGAACGCTGATTTTTTAACTAGGCTTAGAGTCCGTCCTTATTTTTTTTTCCAATTCAACCACTGACAGGTATAATATTAATAAGATTAAGATTAATATTAAATCATATTTGACCTATTACTAAAACAAAATGACGAAATTGCACTCGAACCTAAATTCATGTTTCATGTTAAGTTATTATTTAAACTACTTAAAATTCACAAAATACACATTTTATCCACTCTAATTTACAGAGTGTTCGAAAAGTACGGAACATTGTCTATTTAATTATAATTATATATATATATATATTTTATATACATTTGTATGTTTGCATATTTATCTATACTAATTAAAGATAATTAATTTTATCCCCTAAGATATATTATAAAATATAAATATACATATTATATATGATATATCTTAAAAGGATAAGGGAAAATTATACATCTTTCCTAAACGAAAATCATAATAATAAAATGATTTTACTAAAAATCAATAATTTCGTACTACTTTAGGTAATAAAAATTTTTTGATATTCCAAATAATTTCGATACACCCACGAAATATAGAATCTGAAATAAACACCGATCTTATCCCAAAATATTACGATCAGAGTTTCCTACTTATAAAATACACGGGTATTCATTCCATATTTTTTGATCACTCTGTATAATATGCTAAAATTGTTACAATCAATAATAATATACCAAACAATACATTTACAAATTTGTCAATTAAAATATGTCAAATTCATTCCCGTAATTTCAAAACATTAATGTTTCCCATAAATATATAATATTATAAAATATAAATTTTAAAATTACGTTACTTAAATGTTTATTATTATGTACCGCATGAGTAGAGTGCAAGGAAATGTTTTTGATTTTTCAGTTTCGAGTTGAAATTCAGTTGAGTACTTTTTTTTTTTTTTGCATACATGTAGATATTTTCAATATTTGGTTCAGTGGGTAGATAATATACATAATTTACATATATCATTATATAGGACTGGAAAGTTAATTTATTTGCATGCATTTATTGGCTTATAAATATTTTGCTAATAGTGAGTCAAGCTAATAATAGTAAATTTATTTTATAGAATTACTAATAATAAATATTATATGACCTTAGAAAATATCTTAGTTTTTTGATCGCATTTCATAATTTTTAATTTTTTTAGTATATAATATATTAGTGCAAATTTTATGATTTGGAACAATTATTGATATTTTAATGTGTAAATAAACTTTATAAATAAAAAATAGAAATAAATCCAGCCATTAGGGGTTGGAAGTACTTCGCTCGTTGGGTGTCAGTAGGGGTGGATGTACTTCGCTTATCAGACAGCGTACTCTGGGTAAGTGTATTGCATTTAAAAGCAATGATCATCACACTCGATACAATTATTCTGAGTTAGATTCGGTGTAATAATTTTTAATAGCTTTTAAATATTATTAAAATAAAGTAAAATTACACTTTACCTTTAAATAGCTAATTATTTCATACTGCATACACCGTAAAAGAGGTAGTTTTTCTTTTTACGTTTAGCATACTACTGGAAAAATCAAAAATTAATCTCTTTTTTCATTGAAACTCCAAAACTCTTTCTGGTCGAAAAGTTGCTAACAAAAAAAAAGTCAACATCATTGAAAAATCATTAGCTTTGTCACTCTATTACAGAATCTAAAATATTGATATTGATAATAATATTTCCTTAGTAGATTTTTTGCCATGTTAATATTTTAATTAATTTTAGCGTGATCAAACTTCCGAAAATTTAATGAACTCCGGCTAACTGATTTTTAGAGGTAACTTATAAATATAATATATATCTTAATTATGTATATCATTAATATCTGTAAATTATATTTTCAATACTTATATAATTACATTAAATAATGCAGTTAATGATTCTATATAAATTAATTAATAATACACCTAGGAACTTAGAGTAACGTATAATAAACCCGGTATTTAATTTTTAAGCAATAATACCTAAAAAAAACTACAAAACCTATTATTTCTATAAATGGTTTTAAATTAAAAGAACCCATTTAAACCTACTTATAAATACATATTTGTTGTAAAAATATTTCAAAAACCGTTATAATATTATAAGCGAAATATATTACGCGCGTCCAATTTATTATCATAGTATACTAAAATAATAAATTTTGTCTAGATGAATAAAAAAAAATAAAAATAAAAAATGAGACAATCGACTCGTTATTTTTTTTAATTTATAATAATTATAATAGTGACAGTAATGTATGAATTATTTTATATAAAATGTATAGAGGTCCTTAAATCTAAAATTAACGCTTTTACGCCTCAAATAACGTAGAATCGCTATAAAAAAAAACCCAAAGAGAAAATATTTTCGAAAAATTTTTAAGTTAATTTTATATTTAAATACATTTTCGTCAAAAATATCAAGTCTCTAAGATTTATAATATTAAGGATTTTCAGATAAATAACCATAACCAATTTAGATGAAGTAGTGTTTTTATCGTTATTGCATAATTTCTCACTATTTTTTTTCCTTTAACGTTGTAAAAAAATCATTGGGAAAATCGAAAATGACCATTTTAAAGTAACAATATTAGATAAAATTTACTTTCGGGAAATGGGTAAGTGCATAAAGATCGGAGGAATGAGTATTTTTGGGTACAGACATAGAAAAAAAATAAAAACCCACGTCATTGTAAAACTAATAACGTACGTACACACACTCGTCGCTTGGTTCAGAATTTTAATATACAAATGGACAAGAAAATGTTAATTGAATACGAAACGTTTGGTCGTTTATTGAATTCGTATTTTTATCGATATTGACGAGGTTTATATTTTTCGGTAACTATAATCCAACTCGATTTACACGTAGGATTTTCGAAACGAGTGCAAACGATATGGGATCGCCTCAACGTTTGAAATATTATTCAACTATACCCGTGGAACACGATTCGTTGTTTTGTATACTTCAACCAATAAAATACCCATTGTACACTTGTCCGAAAACTTAATTTTTCAATTTTTCAATTTTTTTTTTTCAGATAATTATCATGACGCGGGTATTATTCCATATAATCCAAACGATCGTTTTTCGCACGCTCGGAAATCGTCAACGACCATCATTTGACGTGCGTACCGAGTGAATCCGTAAAACGTTAAGTGCGCGTATGATATTCGCAAACAATAATAGTACTAATAGATAATGATAATAATAATAATAATAATAATAATGTATCCGTGTCGAGACGAGGTGGTGTGCAGAAGCGGAATTATTGCTCGGCGAACAGTTTTACGGGCGTGATCGGCGAAACGGGTTCGGAGCGGGAAGTGCACGCCAATGTATAATATAGGTATCTATATATTCATTATACCAGACCCGGTTCTGAAACGTATAGTTTTGTGAAGGTCTTTTCTATACGATTTGTTTATAAATGGTTCGGAAGGATCGAGCTGTGTACGGAGAATAATATTAATGAAAATACAAAAAAAAAAAACGTAAAATATAAAAGAAAATATCCACGTTCGTATTCCACTGTTGTTTCATTCGTACTCAAATTTAATGTGAGAAATCCGATTTAAGAGTAGTATGGCCCATACCGAGGATTTTCAGCAGTAAACGTAGGGGGCCGCGAAAACCCAACGAATTACCTCTTAAATTGAGGTGTTTAGAGGTCAAAAACCCATACGTATTACATTCAAATGGCATGGAAAGGGTCTGTCTATAGGACAGTATGATTCTCAATCTCTTTTAACACCACGACCCAAATTTTCCTCCGAAAACTTATTGTGACCCACATGGTTTAACTGGACAGAAAAAGTAGTTCTAAAAAGACAAAAATACTTTAATTATGATATTTTATAAAGCTGACTTTCGTGGTTCATAATAATTCATAGTATAAGTTCTATATACAGTTCAATAAACATAAATTTCTCACCACCCACCAAAAGTTAGCTCGGGACCCACAATTTGAGAAACGCTGGTCTAGCACATTTCGGCGCGGCATTTTTTTTTTTATGTGATTTTTAATTTTGAAATAAAACATATATTACAAAAAACAATAGGTATTATATATAATGAAACCAATATATATGGTATTTAAAATAAAATAAATCTCAAGTCCACAAAAATTTACTTTATAATGTAAGCAAATCAGTATATCGGAAACAAAGTTACCATATTCAGTGCAAAACATAGTCTGTGTTAATACAGAAATTAAATACTTTAATGTTATTGTACGACTGAATTGTTGACGATGAGAAAATTGATAAAAACGATATTTGTTTCATTATATATATTATTGTTATGAAATTATTATATTATTATATTATTGTTATTAATAAGATACTAGTAGAAGGAAAAATTCCAGAAGCGTGGAGGAAGAGTTGTGTAGTACCAATATTTAAGGGTAAAGGAGATTACAGAGGAAATTATAGAGGGATACAACTTATGAGCCACAGTATGAAGATTTGGGAAAAGATAGTAGATAAAAGAGTAAGAGGTGAGACAACTGTTACTAGAAATCAGGTTGGGTTTATGCCTGGGAGGTCAACAATGGAGCCAATATTTTGTGTGAGATAGATTGTAGAGAAGTACAGAGAAATCAAAAAGAAATTGTGTATGGTATTTATTGATCTAAAGAAGGCTTATGATAGGGTTCCTAGGGAGATCTTAAAGTGGGCATTAATGAAAAAAAGATTACCAAAAGTGTATGTGAACATAATTGAAGATATGTATGAAGTGGCGATTACAAGAGTGAGAAGTCTGTGTGGAGAAACTGAGGAATTTAGGTTCAGAGTAGGGGTACATCAGGGTTCAACTTTGAGACCTTACTTATTTTCCCTGGTAATGGATGAGATAACAAAGGATATACAGGGGGAGGTACCATGGTGTATGTTGTTTGCAGATGATAAACTACTGATTGGAGAAAGTTCTGAGGAAGTGAATGGTAGACTTGAAGAGTGGAGGGAAGCTCTGGAATGTAAAGGACTAGGGATTAGTAGGAGTAAAACAGAATATATGGAGTATGATTTTGGTGAAAGAGAACACAGAGGGAATAGGGAAAGGCTAGAAATAAAGTTAAGTGGGGATGTGGTGGGAGAAGTGGAGAGGTTCAAAACTTTAGGGTCCGTTGTACAGAAAGATGGGGGTTTCGAAGAGGATATGAAACAGAAGATTAAATGTGGATGTACGAAGTGTAGAGAAGCGTCAGGTATTCTGTGTGATCAAAGAATCCCTATTAGGATAAAAGGTAAATTTTATAAGGCAATGGTGAGACCTGCAACGATGTATGGAACGGAATTTCGGGAAGTAGGTAGAAAGATAAAACAGATAATGAGTGTAGCTGAGATGAGAATGTTAAGGTGGATGAGTGGAGTTACTAGAGAGGATAAAATAAAGAATGAGTATATTAGAGGTAATATAGGGGTTGCTTCGATAGTAGACAAAATGAGAGAGAATAGATTAAAATGGCTCGGGCATGTATTAAGGAGGGAAGAGACTGAGGCAGTAAGATTAGTAAGGGAAATGCATGTTATTGTTGGTAAGAGGGTGAGGGGAAGACTGAAAAAGAGATGGGGGGATGTAATGGCGAGTGATATGAGGAAGGTGGGAGTAAGTGATGAAGATGCGGGAGATAGAGTTAAGTGGAAGTGTAGGACAAGGGTGGCCGACTCAAAATAGTTGGGAGAGAAGGCGAAGGAGAAGAAGAAAATATTTTTGTGTATGTTATTTCCATAAAAATTTTTGATTTTCATATATAATACGACATATCTTCCACGTAGTTTTTTATGTAAATAATTTTGTCTATCTGACTAATTTACGGCGTAGCATGTAAGAACTGTTGCCTATCCTCAAAATAACAGGCGTAATCAATAATTTGTTTTTGAATATCGTTTTTAGGCCGATTGGTCCTTCGGAATCTTTTACCTTGTTCCTAATTCAAACAACTACTATAAATTTTATTTCCATTTATAACAATAATTATATTATATTTACTATTAAGTATTAAATATTAATTTATTGGGTATATTTTTCTTTTAGGTAATGCAAAATATTAATTTAAAACATTTTCATATTAGGCATATCTACCTAAATATTTCTCCAATATTTTAAATGTTAAATAAATGAACACAAAGACACGTTTATGTTATTAAAAGATCATTTTTGGATAATCCAATTTAATGAATATAATTTTAGGCTTTAGAGCTGTACCCATAATTCTATATACTCTATGTCATCAATTAATGTTGACTTGGATAATATTTCACTTGTTATACCAAACAATTATTGTAGTTTTACTCAACATGATGCGTTCTTTATCAAAATATAGCTTTATTGCTATATAATAATAAAGCAAAACTAACTTTTTTATTTTATAAAAATTGCACACGCTTTCTACCATAATAATATAATATGATATCATCTAATGGCAAATAGCTGTAGGGAATTATTAACAAGGAACTCGTATTATTACAAATTATGAATATAATACACTTCTAAATATCATTTCATATCTATATTGTCAATATATTAAAATTTATACATTTCCCCAAAAAATCATTGAACTAAATTACAAAAAAAAAACAAAACAAAACGCTATTTGTAAAAATGATACCAATTTTGATCAAATATTAGTAGGGGGAGTGGTTTACAGCAATATGGGCACCCTCCTTACATGTCCCACTGTCATAACATTTACAGATAAAATATGTACATATTATTTCGAATTGGAAAAATTATAGCGTGACACGGATACGAAAAATATCAAGAAACTATTGACGTTTTCCAAAGAAGTTTAAATCAACTAATATAATAGATTAAACCAGGACTCAGAACAAAATTAAAAAACTTTGAAATGGAACCGGAAATGATTTTCTAAGAAAGAAGTTACTTTGTTTGATTTTTTAAATAACTGTCACTTTTTCCTTAACAAAATGTATTTTATGAAAAAAACATGAAATATTCAAGATAATATTGTCCTTTTCAAATTTGGTAATAAGTGTTTTAGTTCTAGTTTTAACGTAGATAATATCCGTTTTGGTATGCATATCTTAATTTTTCTATAATTCCCATTAGATAGAATCATTTAGATATTTAATAAGAAAACCTTATCAAATAAATTTAGAAACCATACAAGATATTGTAGATTTAGTGAAAAAGACAGTAGATATAATTATATTTAATGAATTTTTAAATAAAAATAAAAATAAATTAGTTACTGAAGTTTTATCAGTGAACAAAGAAGAAATATTTGATCTCATGAATGAGATTCTCGAATACCTAAAAGAAATCTTGATATAATTTTATATTGCATGTTAGTAAACATTTTATCGTAACTTACACGATTTAGTGAAATAAATTAAAATTAATAAATTTTATAATCGTTTGAAAAACTTTTTTGTTTAAATTATTTATTTAAATAATCCTACTTCCGTCTATCAATGTACACTTCTAGTGCAGTGTCTTCCGAAGTAACGTAACAATATTTAGACCTAGCAAAAGTTTTTGACACTGTCGAACATAATACCTATATTATTATCAAAATTAGAAAACATCGGAATAAAAAACTTGTGCTTAAAACTTATTGATCTTTATTTATCTCATAGGACACAAATGGTAAACATAAATGGGTTATGTTAGTTTAGGACTCCCACAAGGTACGGCACTATATCCTCTACTTTTTAATGTACATATAAATGACATGACATCACTAACACTAAATGGAGAACTTATATGCTATGCAAATGACACGGCCCTAATCGTAACATGTGATACTTTGGAAGAAGTTTTTCAAAAAATCCAAACTGATATTAAATACATACGATTGTGGCTAATAAAAAATAGTTTATTTTTAAATACAAAAAAAAACATTTATTTTACCACACTATCTACTCAACAAAGATTTTCCTAATATTGATCACATTTTATTACATTCAGCTAATTGTATTACCGTAAGTTCATGCACTTACAATAATATATTAAAAATAAATTTCAATGTCAAATATTTAGGTATAGAAATATACGGACCCCATATCTATGTACTAAATAGACGATTATTATTACCTTTTCTACGTCTATAGTAAAAAATTCTAAACGATTGATCTGTTTTTGAAATCTGTAGTATAGGTAGGAACCTATTTACATATTTTATTTAAAACGTACCTATATGTATCACTATATCTTCCACTATAATACTGCGATTAAGTTATGATTTTTAGTTTTATTGTTACATATTGTATACTATTAACAAAACTAAAAACATTCCAGATTTTACAATATTTACCACCACCAGAAGGTGCTCCAAATTTGACTAATTTTAAAATTGGTTTTTCGATAATTGAGCGTAATTTTGGAGGGTAAACCTTAAAATTATAAAACTAACAACTATGTTTTACAACCATAGTCAAAATGTCTGAAGAGTTGATCTGTTTTTGTAAAGACCTGTAGAATAATATTCAAATTTTATTGTAAAGTATGTATTAAGTTTTTGATAAATTATTTATCAGAATTTCTTTCATAATACTTAGATAAATTTAATATTTATTTTAAAAACGCCCAGACCCAATATACATGTAGGTATCTATTATATATTTCTTTATCAAAATAATGTATAATATCTATTCCAAATTTTACCATTTTTTCTCTTTTCAAAAGGCATAGATTATAATTTATTATACTATACATATTATATACAATTTTGTTTCTTCTTATGGTTATAGAATTTTTTTTCCAAATACTAGATTAAAAATTTTCTTAGGAACTAAAAATTTATTTTTCATTATTTTATATATATCTACGTCCTATATACATTTCAGATCAAGTTTGAAAATAATTAAACGATGCTGTTTTATTAGAATAAATTCACAATAATATTATCTATAACAATTAACTTTTCCCCTATGATCTTCTAATTAATTGAATCCATTTTCAAATTTTCTATCGATTTTTGAGCAAAATTTTTGAGTTTTTAAAACTTAAAACTTTTTACGAAACATTAAACACACCTACCGTCTTTATATTACAGTAATAATAAAATAATAAATAAATAATTAATGATCTATTGTTTTCTAGGATTATTTAAATTACTTATTAATTTATTATGTTCTTCAAAATATTATGTATTATGGCTGGAGGATACCACACATATTTTCTCAATCTGTAGTCGTAATTACGTAAGAAACCAAATTTGTACATAATATTTACAAGTTCTATCGTTATGTATATATATTTTTAATACAAATCCATAAAAAAAAAGTTATTAATTTTTACTTAATAAAAATAATTTTTTTGGAGGATTTTTGCAGACGATTTAACATCAGTTCTATTAATAGTATTGAAAGAAGGATGACGGTTAAACACAGATAATTGTGTCTATTATATTGTGTTTCTTATTGAATGACCACTATGCTGCCACTTGAGAAAATTTTTTTTTTTTAAAGGGATTTTTAAATTTTCTTAAAAGTTTTCTATATAATGTCAAATTTTAAATGTGACGTTCTCTTAAGTGATTATTATTTTTCATTAGCTATATGGGCCCTTTGACCAAAACTAGGCCTTTTGATGCCAGTCCGAAACCGATAGGAAAGTAGGTATATATATATATATATATATATATAGTTGAAACAGTCCGATTTTTTTCCGGTCTGCCTCGTGATTTATTAGAACCAGTGGCGTATACAAGAGGGGTGTTTGGTGGATATGACACCCCCCTTGAGCCGTATCATATATTACATTATTATTACATATATATCACAATATACATTATTATATATAATAAAATAGGAACATAGGTAAATCTTAAATACAATATGAAATATAAAATAATGCACAATACTAATTACATATATACAGGTTAACAATATCGCGATTGCGGCGGTTATCGCGATATACGCTTTCGACGACGGGGACTGCTAATAACCGCGCGTCCGTGGCGACCACATAACAGGTCGCGTAACATAAATTGGTATAACGCGTCCTATATTAAACGCGTATAAATGGAAAAGGCTTGCTTATAGTAGTATTGATAATGGTGCTTACTGTAGGTATTGTGTGCTTTATGCTAATAATGAAGCCGGTTCAGGTAACCAAGCTCTGGAACAGCTATGTTATAAATCTTTTCAAGCTTGGAAAAAAGCGCATGATAAATTCAATAAGCATGAAAGTATAGTAATTATCACAAGCAAAGCATTCTTGAATATCAATCACATTATTCAATAGCTTCAGATAAAACTTTGCCTATAAATCTTCAGTTAGATATAAATAAAGAAAAACAAAGAACAAATAACCGTAAAATTATTATTCCAGTTATTCAGACTATCATTGTCTGTGATCGACAAGGAATTGCATTACGAGGCCATAAGGATTTTGGTCCATTAAATTTAGAAGAACCAATTGAAAATGATGGAAACTTCCGGAATTTTCTAAGACATTATCTCAAAGCTACTGTTTATGCTGGTAACGATTCATACTTATTAGCTAGAGAAATCTGTGGTAGGAATGCTCAATATACCAGTCCTCAAATTCAAAATGAAATAGTAGAATCTTGTTTTGAAATAATATTATCAAAAATAGTAAATAAAATAAGTAAAAATTGTTATTTTTCTAACGAAACATCTGATATCTCAGGAACTGAACAATTTTCCCTTTGTGCTAGATAAAATAATTTAGAAGATAAAAAAATTCACGAGACATTCTTAAAATGTATTCCTGTTTCTGACCTGAGTGGCCGAAGTTTAGCATAAACAATTATTGATGAACTTACACAATGAAAAATTATTTTGAAATATCAAGCTTGTATTAGGGAGTCATACCATTGCGCAATATATGTTCATTGTAGTGCACATAATTTAAACCTATGTATATCATATGCTTGTAGTGTTTCCAGTATCAGAAACACTATGGGGACAATAGAGAACATTTATGCATTTCTCAATACTCCAAAGCGACAATTTGAGTTTAAAAAACATTTAAATAAATTTAAGGAAGATATTTCTTTTTCAAGTCAAAAATAAAAATTAAAAAGACTATGTCCTACTCGATGAACTGAAAGACACAATTCAATAGATGTATTTTATGATTTTCAACCAGTTTCTTCTTCAAATTATATCTTGTTTTGAAGAAATGATACTATATTCAAATACTGAAACATCATCAAAAGCAGCTCAGTTACTTCCAGCTATTCAAACATCGTAATTCAATGTAAGTCTTATTATTATTTATAAAATATTTCAATATACAAAAAATCTTTGCACATATTTACAAAAAAAAAAACATAGATTTATATCAAGCTTTAAATCATATAGATATTATAATTTCTCAACTCCAAAGTATAAGAAGTAATTGTGATGAAGAGTTTCATAAGTATTTTGAAGAATTAACAGAAAAATCAAAGAAAATTGATTTTGAAATAGACATTCCTAGAATGGTTAAACGACAAAAGCATCGATCAAACTATCATACAGATAATCCTGAAAAATATTTTAAAATAAGTGTATTCCTTCCATTTCTAGACAATTAAGTGCAACAATGAAATGACCGATTTATAAACCACAAAACTATTATAGCTGGCTTTTATTTTCTCATTTCTAATAAAAATTATAATCAACAAGCTATCAAAGATTTAAGTGAGTTTTACTCTAATGATATTGATCAATAAGTTATTAAAACAGAGGTAAAGTTATGGCATACACATTTAGAAAAACTAAGCATAAAAAGTATTCTAGACGCTCTTGATAAGTGCAATAAAGACCTATTTCCAAATGCTTTTAAACTCCTTCAAATATTTACAAGATTGCCTGTCACATCATGTGAACCTGAAAGAAGTTTTTCTACATTAAAACGAATAAAAACATATCTTAGAAATTCTATTGGCCAGTTTAGACTTAATGGATTAGCATATTTAAATATTCATCATGAAGTCGAAGTAACAGTAGAAGAAGTAATACAAAAATTATCATTCAATCAATTTTTTATATTTAAAATAATAATTTATATTTATATTTTATTTTATAATATATTTGTTTTTTTCATTATTATCTATTGACCATACCATACAGACATTATGTATACATATTAATTAATTAAAATAAAAGTTTTAGTTTATGCGTATTATATATAATATTTAATGTTTATAATTAACACCCCCCTTCAGAAAATCCTAGCTACGCCACTGATTAGAACAAATGATTGTTACCAAAGTTTTTTATTATGAACGTATATACATACAATGTTTATATTAACCCTTTCAGACCACATGTCCTCTCAGAGGGACATTCTCTTTGATTAATTTTTTCTTCCCTATAAAACTGTTTTTACGTACTGAAAAAGCGGGTTTATTATCATGAAAGTAGTGCAGATTACGAAAAAAATAATATAAATGATGTAATTCTTATCACATAAGAACAACACCGTAATATACTTATAAATATTTTTGTAAACAAATTTCTTATCGTTGTCGATAATAAATGTTATTATTTTTGTGGAAGAATTGGTTTTAAAAATCTATCTATTTTTTTTTGCCATAACAATAGCATAATCAACTAGTACAAATCGTCAAAACTTCCCTAACATGAATACGAGTGATAATACAGCAACTGTTATGTATGTCCTCCACGAGGGACATCGGGCGCTTACGACGTCAAAATATAACAATCGTATTATGATAATATTGTTAT
>JAIPRL010011852.1:0-12876 GCA_025469235.1 Pemphigus obesinymphae
TTTAGGACTTAAAAACCTCGAAAACTAAAAATGTCTATAAATAGACCAAAATTTCAAAAAAATTAAAAAAAACTTAATTAACGTAAATATATTACTAAACTAAATATTTGATAAAAATTTCAAGATTATAAAGTCCTTATTTTCGAAATTACGACGAAATTAAAATTCTCGATTTTACATAATCGTATTTTTCGTAATTTTTTGGTAGTTTTTGCTTACGCATTAAAAAACTATTATGAAAATCGAAAAATGACCTCTCAAAAGTACCAACTAGTGGCAATTTGCTACTGGAAACCGGGTATGAGTGTAAAGATCGGAGTACTCCTTCCGGTAGAAAAAGTGTTTAGAGAAAAAAAAAAAAAAATATATCATTGTAAAACCATAAGATTCAAAATTGAAGAATTTGGTGGTAAAGTACATTTGTTCCCAAATAATATAGGTATAGAATGGTAGGTTATAAAACACTCATTAGGCAATTTGATTATTATTTAATGATTTTATCTTACCTTATTCGGCTGTAAGTCAATTGTATAATGTATAGTCAATACGATTATAAATACAATAAGTATATACAAATACAATTAAAATTTTGAAAGTAGGTATCCGATTGAAAACTGATTCGTAGTCGTACGACGTCGTTTGAAGACTGACGAGTGTGGCTTATAACTTTAGATATAAGCATTCATCATTTTTCGATATTATGAAATTTTTTCTAGTATCCAAAAGCTATGCGCGTAAGTGAAAAGGGGTGAAAAAAAGTGAAAATTGAAAATTCCTATTGCGGATTATTCTTGTTCTAAGCAATAAAAACAAAAGTCGTAATAGATATTTTACGATATTTCGAAATTTTTACTGTTGTATTTAATACCTATGCAATATACGGAATTATTTATTTGTGTAAGTACCTACTATATTATTGTAATAGGTATATTGTATTTTAATATTATGTGTACTCGATTTATGGAGGTATTTATCGAATTATCCTTATATGTTTGCGTACCAATCTCGTAGTTTACATATATTTTATATTGAGAGAATTAGGCCACGCGAGCATAAATCGCCTGCCTGGGAATCAGGGAAAATAAAGGTAACGGTAGACGTATTATATTAAATTAATTATCGTAATATTTCCAGATAAATTTTACAATAAGTATTCTTATAAATTAGTGTTAGTAATCTTTAAAAACTAGATATCTTAAAATATAAACACTAACCAGATAATATATGTGTATACAAATTTAATTTCCTCACGAAACCGTGATCAGTGCTGTGATTGCAAGCGCAGATGTATATAGTGCCTGCAACACTGGAAGTCTGGAACCTTGGTTACTACTGTAGTGGAGAAGATCGACGGATTTTTCGAAGGCTATAGTATTACGCTAATTGTAAATAACAATAACACACCGTGCATTTCAGATGAAACCGTTAATCCACTCACACGTCGCACAAAGGGTACAAATACACTTGTTACCCGAGTCGTATGAAAAAAATGTGACGAATTAATATACAATATTATGTTCTCACGATTATGGTTGTAACGCGACTGACTTAGGCGGGGTAAAAATGCCGAGCAGTCGATGCAACGACGAAACCTCGCAAGTTCGGAGATAATTAATTTATATATATTAAAATTAATGATTAGGTATTTATATTAATGTAGGTATACGCAACATTATATGTTGGTCACACTACCATGGGTCACGGGCAATGATTACATCTTATACTACACACATTGTGATAAGGACTTAGAATAGTTTTCCACTTTGTCGTTGGTATCCAAAAGGCAGACTTCAACCATATTCAGTTTTATGTGATTCATTGACAGAATTTATGCAGTACATTGAATAAATATTGTTCAATAAAACTATGTGCTTGGGCCGGGAACTTATAATAATAATAAGCGTGCCCGGTCACCTAATTCCTATGTTTACAACTATATTTCCAACTCGGTCGGCCACTCTGTAATTATGTGTAGGTACTTAAAAACAAATAATGATAGGTAACTAACTGTAATAAATGGTAATTCAAATGGTAGGTAATAAAGGTATCATGTATTGCTGGTACAAATAAAATATATCAATAAAGTAATAAATCACAGCAACACAAAGAATAAATAAATTGACACTAAACACATAACGAAAATACAGTAAAATAAATATTTAAAAAATAGCCCTGCTGGCTCAACAAATTAATGGCTTTGTGCTTAGGCCGGTAATTATTTTACAAAAATAAAATATACAAATATACGTGGTTAGCTCATTTAGCTCATGAACAATATAAATAATAATAATGAGATAGGTACTCACAGAATAATAAATAATTACTAAAATACACAATTTTCGTTACAAAGAAATAATACACACTGACAATAAAATAATAATTTAAAATTTCAATAAATTGTGGCGATTAGCGCACACGTAAAAAACAATATAATATATACGGCAATTCGTGCACTTAAAAAACAATATAATAAAAAGGACAGTACTATTAACGGCGATTAGCGCATACCAAAAAATATAATATATACGGCGATTCGCGCAAGTAAAAACTTTTGTTCCGTATTGACGGACAGAACGGACCGACTGGCGACTGGCCGTGTTAATTTATTCACGCAGCTGGCACGGAGGCATACGATAACGCTATAACATATTATTATATAATAACGCCTTTGGTAATGCAACGCTGTCGATACGTATTGTCATCAAAATGATAAAACCTTTTCTAAAATACAGGGTATTTTCAAGAGATAGTGTCCTAAAATTTAGCGCATTAAATACGTTGAGGCATCAGAGCAGCGTCGTTTGAATCGTAAATAAAACCCGATTGTCCGATGTATATGCGCTTTAAAATCACTTATAAGGACCGTTGTCGATATTTCATTTTTTTATGAAAATCGCCTTGTCGTTTTAATAGTTCCTTCATATTTTATTATATTAATTAATATAAATTATTATATTATTCATTCAAATTGAAACTTATCGCTCGTTTTCTGTCATAAATTCTTAAACAGTATAATACAAATACATCATCCATTTCAGAAGTAGGAAACAAACATTCTTCCAACTGTTTGTCTGTTTCTCTCGTTTAAATAACAGTAGCTATACATGTAACAACAACAGCTACAACTTTATTATTTACATACATTCTAATGTTCATACTTCAAAAGTTCAAATATTATAATCAAAATGAAAATTTTAGCGGACTGCTCGGCGCACATGACATTTTAATGAATTTTTAAAATAATCGTTATCACATAAATTTAACTGATAACCACGTTTATATTTACAACTATGATCATAACTGATATGACTAAATAAAGGTGTTCTGAAATAAAGTGTATTTTAACAATTTTACTAATTTTCATCAGGAATTACAGCGTTGCATTACGGAAGGCACAATAGTTCACAAGACATTTAAATATACAAAAATAAAACAATAATTATTGACCGATAAGGGTGTGGAGAGGTACGCGGGGATGGTCTAATTGTATTAGAAATGCTAATGATATTTGAGCCGCAGCACTATGGTTATTATTTATAACTTCTAACAAATCAAATTACAGATATTCTATTTCCGATGTAAAATATCCCAATAATCTATATACTGTGTTTTTATTATGTTATTTTACCTATTTTTTTTATTTATTTATATACTACGGAAGGCTAAATAAGTATTTTGCCAAAATAAAATTATTTTTATTTTGTTATATTTCCGGGATAATTGGTGTTGTGTCAACAGTCATTCGAGTAACACATATGTTACGTACGCCCGATCGGTGTGCGTTATCGATTGTCGTAATTTGAACCTTGTTTAACTTAACTCAAGTTGTGCCGTTGTGTACGTGCTCGTTGTCATTTTCGCACACATTCGTGTATTTAAATAATTTTAAACGGTACTAAAATCTTGTAATAATATTATTATAACAATAACACTCTTTAAAAATGGAAGAACAATTGACTTCAATAATTAAAACATTTAATGATTTAAAATCTACCCAGAACAAATTGATTACTTCTATTAATGATCAAGGTAAAACTTTAAAAAGTTTTACTAAACGTTTTTATGATTTAACTTGACAAATAAATAGTTTATCGGCCAAAAACACAGCTTTAAATACCAAATTTCAAATCTCGAAAATAAAATTATAGAAGTTGAAAATAATTTTATCTCAAATTCTCAAATATCTGAAATTGACTTAATTAATGAATTAGTCGAAAGACAATCAAGAGCTCAAAATATAATCTTATTTAATTTACCAGAAAATTCAAATAACACTCATAACCAAACATCCGATGAAAACCGCATTAAATTAATTTTTACCGAAATGGGTATTAATTTTAATCCCATCAAATTTTTTCGTCTTGGCAAACCTTCAACTCTACATCGTCCATTTAAAATAACTCTTTTGGATACTACAAGTGTCTTTAAAGTATTATGTGCACAGTCAAAACTACGTTTATCTACCGACTTCAAAGACTTGCGTTTTTCGTCCGATCGAACAATTAAACAGCGAGAAATCATTTCCTCACTTCGGAAAAAACTGGAACCACGGCGTAATAACGGTGAAACTAATATTATAATAAAATACATAAAAGGAAATCATGTAATTATCAGTTCAAAAAACTAATAAAAACGATATTTTTAATATTTCAATCTATTACCAAAATGTTCATGGGTTAAACACTAAAATCAAAATATGAAATTCTCGCATTTCTTTTTCTAATTTTAATGTATATTCTTTCACTGAAACTTGGTTATCCGATAATATCAATAGTTTAGAATTAGGTTTTAATAACTACCATATTTTCTGATGTGATAGAAATATCAACAATAGCACTCTTCCCAGAGGCGGTGGAGTGCTTTTCGCTGTTAACGATAAATTATTATCTCTTAACATTAATATACCTTGTACCTCTCTGGAAATTGTTGTCGTATTGATTAAATTAAATCGGAAAAATATAATTATTAGCAGTGTGTATATTCCTAACCGCGCATCTTTAGAAATATATTCAGAATATTTTAATGTGATTAGCAATATAAATTATGATTTTCCTAACTCAAATCTCATTTTAGTAGGCGATTTTAATATTCCATCAGCCATATCTTCAAATACATACAAAAATTTTTTCTACAACATTTCTATCTTAAATATGACTCAATTTAATAACATTTATAATTCAAAAAATAATATTCTTGATTACGAAATCTCAAACAATAATTCTATAATTGTAACTTCAAGTAATTTTTCTGTTGTAAATGTTGATTTATACCACCCACCTTTAGAGATAAGCTGTAATTTTGTATATTATAATATAAATAATCTTCGTTATAATGAAATTGTTTACGATTGGAATAAAGCGAATTATCAACTGATTAACTTAGAGTTAGGTCAGTATAATTGGTTTGATTTATTTAAAAATAATGATATCGATTCAAACACTAAAATGTTTTATTCTATTATCAATTCTACAGTCAAAAATCATGTTCCCACTTATAAAAAGTATAGTTCATCCTTCCCTACTTGGATTAGTAAAGAACTTAGATTATTAATTAATACCAAAAAAAAAGCTCACCTTCATTTTAAACAATCTAATTTATATACTGATTACTTACAATTCTCAAACATAAGAAATCAATGAAAAACTATAAGAAAAAGGGATTATAATAACTATTTATTAAATGTACAAAATTCAATTACACATAATCCGAAATATCTTAACTATAAAAAATCTAATCATTTGCTGATGAATATTATGAGTTATAATAATGAAGAAGCTGAAGACGGACAATCCATTGTAGATATTTTTGGTAAATATTTTTCTAGTGCTTATACGCAACCAATGCTTATTTTGTCTTTGAAACCTAACTATATAAATACACTAAATTCAATTTGTACTTGTGAAATATCAGTCATGGACGTATTTAATGAGCTTGGTAATATAAATTTAAAATTGTGTTCTGGCCCAGACAATCTGTCTTCTAAATATTTATTTAAATGTCGATTTATTTTATCATATACAATACACCTCTTATTCAATCAATCCATGAAGTCTGGGACTTTTCCGAAGTATTTGAAAACTGTTTTTGTTTCTCCGATTTATAAAAATGGCAATCGATCATCTGTTTTAAATTTTTGTCCAATTTCAAAAATTTCAATTATTCAAAAATATTTACAAAAATAATTAATTCTAAATTATATCCTATTCTTAACGGAACCATAATTAACGAACAACATAGCTTCCGTCCTGGACGTTCAACAATCACCAATTTAGCTATATTTAAACAAGATATAATAGAATCATTTTCTCTAAAATCACAAACGGATGTTATCTACACAGACTTCAATAAAGATTTTGATAAAATTGATCATAATTTATTGATTCTAAAATTAAAAGAAATATATAGCATACATGACCCTCTCCTTTCATGGTTTTCGTCTTACTTATCAAATAGACAACAATTTATAAAATATAATAACTTTATTTCTAAACCAATCATAGTATCCTCTGGTGTACCTCAAGGAGATCATGGATCTCCGCTGCTGTTTTTATTATTCATCAATGACATATCTTCAATATTAAAACACTCAAAAATATTATTGATAGCCGACGATGCCAAAATTTATAAAATTATTAATTCAATAAACGACGCTTTAGAACTACAATCAGATTTAAACAGCCTTGGAAATTGGTGTATTGATAATGGTATGGAGCTAAACCTCAATAAATGCTCTGTAATCACTTTTTCGTATAAAAATATTAATTTAACTTTTAATTACAACTTATTTCAAAACACAATCCAACGTATGCCTTTGGTTAATGGTTTAGGTATTAATTTTGATACTAAATTAAAATTTAAAGAGCATATCAATAAAATAAAAAATAAAGCGAAATCCAAATTAGGTTTTCTTAAGCGCAGTTGTTCTGATTTTAATAACTCACTAGCCTTAAAAATTGTTTATTTCTCATTAATTCGTTCTCAGATGGAATATACCACCCTAATATGGTCACCCAATTCTATTGTAAATACTCATAGTCTAGAATCCATACAAAATAATTTCTCACGATTCTTATCATATAAATGCAGAGTGGAAAGGCAGCCCTATACAAGTTATGACGGTATCTTCGGATTTTTAGTACGTCATCCTTAAAAAATAGAAGAAACAATCTAATTTTGAATTTTTTATTTAAATTAATTAATAATCAGATTGATTGTTGATATTAGGAAAACTAAATTTTAAGCTTAATAGTGACAATACTAGAAATACTAATTTGTTTTTTCTATAAAATACTCATTCAGATTATTAATTTCATTCTCCTGCTAATATGTTAATGTCAGTTGGTAATTCTGCTAATATAGATATTTTTTTTTTGTAATATTAATGATATCAAAAACTTATTTAAATAAACTTAATTTTGTAATATTATCATTTTGTGACTTTTTAATTATTATTTATAGTTATTATCATAATATTTTTATAATTAATTTATAAGTTAACTTGTTCGTATATTTATACACAAACGTCTTTTTAACTTTAAATGACTGTATTATATTTGTACAATCTTTGTCAATGGAACTTTTTTCCGTACAATAAATAAATAAATAAATAAATAAATAAATAAATAAATATTACGAAAGGCTAAATAAGTATTTTGCCAAAATCAAATTATTTTTTTTTGCTATGTTTCTGGGATAAATGATGTTGGGTACACAGATATAATGAGATCAATGAGATAATTTAGTGGAATCCCATCAACAAAAAAAAAAAATAATATAAATAAATAAATATCTTTCAAGAGATTTTTCTCAAAATTCCATCCTATCAAACCGAATTTGTTAATACTCAAGGGCTACATTAGGTGAATATTTTAAAAATATTTATCGCTAATCTGAATATATTTAACATTAAATGAAAGCTGAAAGGCGAGGATTTTTTTTGGAATAATTTTCCTAGTGCACTTAGTTTTAGTCGTAGAATAATCAAAATATCTCTGATGGTTAGAGTTGAATTACATACTAAAAAATCCCCCTGCCAATAAAGAGTACTAAATATTTATAACGCTTTGTACATTTCCTTGATAATCATATATATAATTAACATGGACTAGGTCTTAGGAGATTTTATATTGTTAAAGCATCTTAAATAATTCACTAGATTCAAAAAAAAATAATAGCAAAATATCATCAAATTTATTTCTATAAGAAAATTCTATATACATACCGGGGTAGTTTTTTATAAAAGTATCTAAATCTACCCTCGGAGAATTTATATAAAAAAGATGAATAAAAATAATAATATAAATTAAAATCCATGATTTTCTCACAACGCATAAATTCTATGGATTGCTATTGTAGTAATCCCAGAAAACCTGATATTACTTATATTATTTTACTTACATGGACAACCATACGTAATACTCTCGTCAGGTGGTTAGGTTTTTAACCCATTTTTAACTAACAAGTAATAAAATTCCATTGTTAAAGAAATGGTTTTGTCAATAAGTAGAAAACAAACTTATTCTCGTATACAGACGGAACCATAAGATCCTCCCATTCCTATCCCGTCTCTCCGGAGTGGATCTACGAAAACACTCGTACTTAAATACGAGAGTTTTGTTAGTTTTAGTTAGATTTAGATTATACTTTGTATTTCACGCATCCGGACGTTCAAGCTCACCTTGCGACAGACCAACGACGTATGTACTATTCTAATCTCAGGCAGAACTTACACTCTGTATTCAAATTTACAAAATTCTACAAGTAACTTTTGTTAATTAACTAACGTTGAACTATAATAAACACCTATAATTAACCACATCTATAAGCGTTTATTTATTTCTAAAACTCAAACACCAACTACGACGAATCAACGGAAAGTGGATCACTGAACTGACTTCGTCAATCAAAGAAAGTAGTAGGTAGCAACGTCGTTTCCGACACAAGAGGACACCAACTTTGTGTTTCGAACATCGGGTTGCTACATACGTTATATTGGTGTCAGGTGTGGGGTATACTACTTCAAAGGAAAAAAACTCAGGCAACATTTTTCGAAGCTAATCCGGACAAGTACATTGACATCCATCGATGAACCACTATCCTCGTTCATCGCCGAAACTCAATATCCAGTATTTTGGTCTACGCGCCAGCATTTCCGTAGCTAGATCATCAAGCCACTATGAATTTTTTAAACTCTGATCAAGACACTCTAGACGGTGATAAACTCAGTATTCAAGAACCAGAGAACCTTAGTCCAGTAGACCGATTTTTTGTTTTCGACAATTTTGTAACGCTATGGTTACTGACGCCACTGGTATAGCTGGGTCGCCAACCTATGACCCGTAGAACACCGTACTGGTGAAGTAGGTAATAGGATTTTTAAAGTATATCGTTTAATATAAAAAAATAAATAAATAAATACTTTTCAAATATATATTCTTTTATTTATTTATTTTTTGTTTTAATCAAATTAATTCATTTGCCGAGAAAGCCTGTGACATAAATCTCAGACAGAATATATATATAACATTAAAGACATGATACCGGCCAAGGTATATAATATATAATATAAAAACAAATATTACCCAATGTGCAGGCTGTGCCATGCGTCATCTCTTGCCTTCGGTGAAGCTCACCGTGGGAGGGACTTCTGACCACTACTCCATTTTCATGGTATGCACATCACAGAAAACAAAATGGAATAAATAAAATGGACTCTGGCTATCGATCGGAGATGTTCACTCGAGCCGGTGGATAGAAAGAAGAAAAGAAACGAAATTGGGCCCGCGCGATCACATAATTGCAGGAAGCCCTAAAAAGGTTGCTTTTAGAAAAGGAAGACTTGGCCAGCATTTGCAAAATAAATATATACATATATAATAGTTTACAATTAAATATTGTCGCCGAGTTCCCACAGTTCAGGGTGGTGGATATTCCTATTAAACACCATAACAACCGGTCGACGACAACGATGGTGTGGGGTGATGGTACATATATATAGACGCACGACGTTTCCGACGAGGCCTAAACGCGTTACGTTACAACTTTCAACTTTTTCAACTTCACAGACCTCATCTCTACAAGAATATGGCCAAACCAATACTGTGAGTTATTTTATAATACGCATGTACGTCTGGAAGTCTGAGATTAGATAGATGTTTACTAGGAGTAAAGGTCTTGAACCGGAAAATAACTTTAACGACGAATCTAAGGAAGATTCAAATTTAAGTACTACAGTAAATACAACAGATTTGACTGACACTAGTGACTTAATTAACTTTAACTAAACAGTTCAACGACTGCTAACCTTTTAAAATTAATGGACGCCGAAAATTTACTAGATTTTAAGGGTGCGATCTCGTTGGTTCCATCGTTTAGCGGGGGGTCTTCGTCAGATTTACACCTCTTCAAAACGAAATGGAACTTCGTATTAAAAAGCGTAAGTCCTGCTCTCAAACCAACCATTTTAAAAGCCATTATTGCACAAATATCGGGAAAAGCAGCTGAAGCTGTTAGATAATAGGGAAATCACGACTTGGGATGAATTAAAAGTACATTCTGGGACTATTTTTGGTACAGCACATTTAATTATCTATTTACAAATGCAATTAAGTTCTATGAGACTAAACAAAAACGAATCGGTTAAAAAATTTTCATACATATTAACATACCAATATAGTAATTGTTGTTATATTTATAAATATAATTACATTTTATAATATATAGATATATATATTAATTTTTATTTGAAATTACTATTCAATTTCTCAAGTTTAAATATATATACATATTCAATAATTATGTTCTATAAATTACTAAATCAATTGGTTTTACAGCGTTTGACGATTCAGCTGGTAAGTAATAATTGTACAAATATTCACAAAATGAGCTTGATCATAGTTCAAAATACACATTCAGCTAGATTAAACTACGTTTGTCCCTTTTTAAACTAAGCTCAAAAACTTCTTAGAATAATATTCGGTTTTATATGATTCATCGTCAGAATTTATGCAGTACATTGAATAAATAATGTTCAATACAACTCCAATTATTACTTATAACTTCTAACAAATCAAATTGCAGATGTTTTACTTCCGATATAAAATATCACAATAACCTATATACTGTGTTTTTATTATGTTATTGTACCTGTTTATTTATTTATTACGGAACGCTAAATAAGTATTTTGACAAAATCAATTAATTTTTATTTTGCTATATATCCGGAATGAAGGATGTTGAGTAAACAAATCCTCTGAGATCAATAAAATACTTTAATGGAGTCCCATCAACAAAAAAAAAAATAATATAAATAAATAAATACCTTTCAAGAGATTTTTCTCAAAATTCCATCCTATCAAACCGAATTTGTTAATACTCAAGGGCTACATTAGGTGAATATTTTAAAAATATTTATCGCTAATCTGAATATATTTAACATTAAATGAAAGCTGAAAGGCGAGGATTTTTTTTGGAATAATTTTCCTAGTGCACTTAGTTTTAGTCGTAGAATAATCAAAATATCTCTGATGGTTAGAGTTGAATTACATACTAAAAAATCCCCCTGCCAATAAAGAGTACTAAATATTTATAACGCTTTGTACATTTCCTTGATAATCATATATATAATTAACATGGACTAGGTCTTAGGAGATTTTATATTGTTAAAGCATCTTAAATAATTCACTAGATTCAAAAAAAAATAATAGCAAAATATCATCAAATTTATTTCTATAAGAAAATTCTATATACATACCGGGGTAGTTTTTTATAAAAGTATCTAAATCTACCCTCGGAGAATTTATATAAAAAAGATGAATAAAAATAATAATATAAATTAAAATCCATGATTTTCTCACAACGCATAAATTCTATGGATTGCCATTGTAGTAATCCCAGAAAACCTGATATTACTTATATTATTTTACTAACATAGACAACGATACGCAATCCTCTTGTTGGGTGTTTTTCTTAAATTCTTATATTAAATATTTGAATATTTTATGTTTTTTAAACATCTGGTGAAAGTATACAGTACTGTACATTAAAAAGACGGTATCAGCGCGAGTTAATTTCACCCTAAATATACGAAAACGGGTTCTCATGCTGATGACCCTCGCCTTGTTGTTGTTCATTTTAAAACAAAACACATTTTTAACTAACAAGTAACAACATTCCAATGCTAAAGAAATTGTTTTCGTCAATAAGTGGAAAACAACCTTATCCTCATATACAGACGGACCAATAGGAGCCCTCCATTCCTATCCCGTCTCTCCGGAGTGGATCTACGAAAACACTCGTACTTAAATACGAGAGTTTTGTTAGTTTTAGTTAGATTTAGATTATACTTTGTATTTCACGCATCCGGACGTTCAAGCTCGCCTTGCGATAGACCAATGACGTGTGTACTATTCTAATATCAGGCAGAGCTGACACTCTGTAAATAAAATTTACTAAATACTACAATTAACTTTTGTTCATTAACTAACGTTTAACTATAATAAACACCTATAATTAACCACATCTATAATTGTTTATTAATTTCTAAAACTCAAACATCAACAACGACGAACCGACAGAAAGTGGACCACTGATTTCGTCAATCAAATGTAGTAGTAGGTAGCAACGTCGTGTCCTACACAAGGGGACACCAACTTCGTGTTTCGAACATCTGGTCGCTTCATACGTTATTTTGATGTCAGGTGTGGGGTATACTACCGCAAAGGAAAAAACTCAGGCAACGTTTTTCGAAGTTTGATCCAGACAAGTACATTGACATTCACCGACGAACCACTTACCTCGTTCACCGCCGAAACCCAATATCCAGTATATTGGTCTATGCGCCAGCAGTTTCATAGGTAGATCATCGAGCCACTACAA
>JAIPRL010011853.1:0-12866 GCA_025469235.1 Pemphigus obesinymphae
TGAGTGTAAAGATCGGAGCACTCCTTCTGGTAGTAAATTTGTTAACAGAGAAAAAAAAAAATAAACATCATTGTAAAACCACTAGCTCCCTCGCTACGCTCAGAATCTAAAATTTATTTTGTTTTATATAATATTCTTTCTTATGTGGTACATAAAATGATATTTCTACGACGGACGTCAAAATGGCCATCGTAACGTGCGTATTTGTTATCTCCGTCTGTCTAATTGACAACACGAGAAATGTATGATCATAATTATTATTATTTATTGCAATTTATTACAATTTTGTGAATTTTAATATAAAAGCAAATTGACTTATTATAAAATTGTGGTGTGTATAACATGAGTATTACTATTAGCATATTTATATGGCTAATAAAAAATATCGATATAGGTACATAATTTAGTGTTATAGTAAATATTTGGTGTACATTTAAAGTTTCTGACATTTTAATATTTCTATTTATAGAAATTTTCAGTCTTTTTTGGTAGTTATAAATATTATATTATATCATTTATATAAGTATATAATACACTATAGTCAATAACCATTATTAGTAAATTAGTTTATTTGTTATTTTATAATTTATAATAATTTTTCGTGATATTTCCTCATTAAAAAGTAGTTTTTCATTATACGTTTTTGAAAACTACTTGGAAAATATGCCCGTTTACCGTTATTATAGCATACTTTATTATATATATGTTCTATATACATTTATGTATTGTAAAAATTAAAGTTTATGTAACATTAACAAATATGTATATCTGCATAACGACATAATGTGTAATTGCCTATATGTATTTACTCTATAAGTGTGCTATTTGTAATTTAAAAACCTCAATTCTATTGGATAATAATAATAATAAAAATGTTATATTAATATGTCAAATAATAATATTATATGATTTATCATATTTTATTCTATCAATTGATGGTTTTGATTAGATAAATCAAATATTTATTTTTTTTAGTGGCCTATACTGTATACACATTAATGCAAAATTATATTAATAATATATTCATTATAATAATTCAACACCGAGAAGAAAAAATGGGGGTCGTGACTATATACCGCGATTAAGAATTAAAGGTCCCTCTTATTCATAAAAGGCCTGGGAAAAACGAAAAAACACGTTTTACATTGTTTCTTTCTAACAATGTGTTTTGGTAAAAAAAAAATAGCCATGAAACCTTTTTTTTTTACTAAATACTAAATACTTTATCCGGGAATATATTTATAAACTGATTTTTGTTGAAACTACCGAGTTTAATATGGATATTAAGAAGGACAAAATTATGCTATATACCTACCTACCTATTATTATTTATATTTTCTATCATCTCAAATGCAGATTATAAGACATTCAAATATAAGATAGGGAGAGGGAATTTATGCAAATGCTATTAGAGGGAGAAATTTAACAACACATATTTATTGACACATTCACAGTATTTTATACAAGTATATATATACCAACAGTTTTGTTGATATTTCTATCTGTAATTATCACCTATTAGTAAATCATATTATTAATCACTAGTAAGTTGCAATGAGTGAATATTTATGGGGAGGTAGGGACCATTGCCTCCTTATGATTTTTAGTAATTATATTAGGACTTATTAGTAATTGTTACTACAGAACACAAAGAAAAAAAATGGGTTAACATTTTTTCCACGTTTCAGGTATTAATAATATTTTTATTAGGTAATAAATAATTTATAATTAAACAGATTCTCAAAGTGATAGAAGTAAAAATTAACTTTTTTAAAATTTAAATAACATTTTTTTAAATTTACATGCGTTAACATAATTTTATTTTTAAACAAATATAACGATTACACAACAATAAAATGTGGTACTAACATGGAAAAATTAAAAAATGTATTAAAATATTTTTAAAATGTTAGATATTTATTTTACTTACAATTTATAAAAAAACTGCGCTAAAAATTAGTATGTTTAGTGTTCTTTTAAATATATAATTAATATATTTTAATACCTAGATGAATTATATATTATAATGTAATTTATCAACAATGAACAAGCCTATTGTGAGGTACGTTTTCTAGGAGAATTATTTCACAATGTTTGAATGTAAGACTGGCCTGAGACAGGGTGATGCACTATCCCCAGTACTGTTTAATTTAGTTCTGGAAAAGGTAGTGAGAGATATACCAGACCTCAAAGGAATGGAAATAATACGGACTCATACCCTTCTTGACTATGCAGATGACATTATTCTATTAGGAGAATCTAAACACGATGTTGAGGAGAGAGCAAGAAAGCTAATAAAGTCCAGCAGTAGTGTGGGCTAGTAGTAAACGAGAATAAGACCAATTATATGGTGATAGCTAGGAACGCAACGACGATGAAAGATAATCCTGCGCCGAAGGTCTTACTTTCGAGCAGGTATGAGACTTCGAGTACCTGGGAGTTAACATAAACGAAAAAAACAACATGCATAATAATATAGATAAAATAAAGATAATAATAAATGCGGCAAACAGTTGTTATTTCGCAATGAAAGGAATGTTTTCCTCCAAGTTAGTCTCGGAAAGATTCGAAAGAAGAAGAAATGAAAACCTGCGGCAGCTATATAATAAGCCGAGTCTACGGCACTTCCTAGACAGAAAAAGGTTGAAATGGGTATTGGATGGAGAGAGGTGGAAAGTTATTCTAGATGTGGCGATGGTCCTGAATGGACCGCTATAAGCCTACTAGGAAGAAGAATCTAATTTATTATATATTTATTATAATATATATTTATTATATATTATATATATGTTTTTAATATATATTTTCAATAAAAAATACAGGATGTCATAATAAAATAAAGGAAAAATAATAAATATATAATACTATTTTAATTTTTGATATTGATATATCATACAATATATTATTATACATACTTACCATATTAAATATACGTATTATAAATTAAATTTTTTTTTATTATAAATTATATACAAAATAAAAATATGGTGTTCAACAAATAGTTTAAAAAAAAAAAATACTAATTTAAAAAAATTAATTATCAAAATTATTGATAAATTAATTTTTATCACCTATTATATTTTGGATTTCGACATTTTTTACATAGATATTTTTTCCATTGATATTTTTCATCCAGTTATTTTTCCCCCGGATATTTTTAATTGTTTTTATATATATATACAACATAGGGCATTATTACAATCATTGATTATAAGTCAGGTTACCTGACGATCCTTTATCATGAAAATAGTGTTACAATACTCCGTCAGCGTTAAATTCAGTAACTTACTATTTTGATTGTTGTAGAATGTTGTTTTAGAATGTTTTTGTGTTGTGCGTGTGTTTTAATTTGGATTTACAGTATATTTTAATATTTAATATTTACATAATAATTTAGAAAATCTAAATAATGGATGACAGAAAAAAAGTAAAATTTTAGTTTTGCTGAAGAAGAGCAGTTAATGAATTTAGTTTCAAGACATTGGTCATGTTATACAAGTACTGCGAACTGAACAAAATCATCTGCTTTATTTTCGTCCTCAATATCGGAATATCTTCATAAATTCATTTTATCTAATATATACATGATTATGTACCTAACTACTCTGAAAGAATTGTCGACTTATGAGAATACTGAATAGTTTTCAAATATCAAGATTCAAGTTATATCTTTGAATTAATTTAATATTGTTAAACTTCCTATTCATTGACAATCAAAATCGACTTTTTTACACAAACAAAAAATTTTAATATTATTTTTCACTCAAAAATTTAATTTCAATCGCAATTTCACATTTATTATTAAAATAATTATTTTTGATAAGAATATCAAAATAATCACATAGCTACGTAAATCAACAGCTAATCTGATGCTTTAACGCTTCGTATTTTGTAACCAGCAAATATTGGCTGGTAAGCGTAACCGACACCTAACGGTCAATAACAGCATAGACCAGAGTTTCTAATACTACTTTTTTTTTCCGTGTTACAGATAGTTAAACACTGATCGGAACGTAACCGATGATTGTAATACTGGCCCTTTGTGTGGTTTTTTTTTACTATTTTTTTCTAAATGGTAAAATTTATTAATAATTATCGTAATAAATTATTTCAAGACCATATTTTCCTCGATCGAATGGACGATACTATATTAGATACATACCCTATACTCAGTCTACCCCTGATAAGTTGAGTAGGAGTTTTTTGGTAGAAAGTTTCTCTGATATCAAATTAATTTTGTTGTGTACCTACTCTAAAAAAGGTATAATTCATTATATTTTTCCAGTAATTTTTTTAAGCGTAAAGAAAAACTATCGAAAATAACAAAAAGTTATAATGAATTGCGAAATAAATAAATAATAATGTCAGAGACTTAAAAGCTCAGTGTAGTACCATAGTTGATTATAATATAATATTATACAGAGTGTGTCTTATGTCATTGTACACAGTGTTTTTAATTATTACGGAACGATAAATTGAGTCTTTTGACAAAATTAAAAAATATGTTTTTATTTTTTATAAGAGCTATTTGTTTATATACTTATACATATTATATTTAGGGACTTTTAGGTTCTATCAAAACAATATAGTGAATTACATTTGAAAAAAAAAAAGTTGATTGTGTAGTAACAAGACTGGAGAGTGGTGTAAGTGTTTTAAGAATTTCAAATTCACATCCTAGCCTATAAAAATAAAGAAACCTATGTTTTTTTATACTCTCAAAATACTCATTTATTGTTCCGTAATGATTAAACTACACTAAAAAATCATCGTAGTGAAATAGTTACTTCATAATATTTACTAAGCCTAGCTACTAAGCATGCAATAGACATTGAAACATAAATTATACTTAGGTATACTATTTAAAATTTAATATTTTTTTGATATTTTGTTGGAATTAGATTTCCAAAATAAATTTTTAATTTTTATATTTTATACAATTGAGTATTTATCAAATACGCTTTTTCGCTATGCTATATTATTAATTCGTTAATATGATTTTCATAAATTGGCTTCCAAAAAAACATAGTTTAACTTTCACTGATGGATAGAGGGGGGGAGGCAATTGAGCATTTTCCCCCAAAACCTTTTTTTTATAACATTTTACCATACTACTTACTTGTCGACCGTAGTAATTTATTTCATACTTATGTATTATAATTTAAATATAAGAATATTCTTAGATTAATATGTATAGGTAATGAGTACTTATGACTATTTATAATATTATTATTTATTATATAATATAATATAATTTATACCGAAATTACAGTATTATCCATTTTAATTTTGCGTATACGTATTTCAACAACTAAGTTGTCATCTTCAGTGCGCAACAAAAACTAGTTTAAACTAGTTTTTTGTTTTTATATGTTCTTTTAAAGTTACATGTCATTTGAATCGCGTAAGCATATTTTTTTTAATAAATATTGTAATTACACAATAATATAAAATTGTATTGACACAGATCTATTTTTAAATTACTTTTAAAATTTACGAGTATATAAATATTTTTGATTTGTTGATTTTCATTTTTCTTAAAATTTCTTAAAAATTGCCTATACAAAACCCCTTAATTATTGGGTATATGATATCCTCTTAAAATCACAAAGTACAACGATATAAGATACACTGTTTAAGAGGATATCAGATTAAACAATTTTCAATGAAAAACTCATGTTAGCATTTCTCATTTTTAACAACTTACAAACATTTTAGAAGTATGAAACGAAAAATAAATTAGAGATGATAAAACATAATCTAGTGCCCTACGTAGACTTTTTTCGACATTAAAAATTTTTTAAGAGTCATATTTATTTAAAAATTAAAAATGTTAGTTTTTTAATAACTCATAAAATAGGTATGTTTAAATGCACATATTACAAAATGTCTATGTAGGGGCGCTAGATAATGTTGTTCTTTATTATTTATTTTTCATTTCATCTTTTTACGATGTTTTGAAGTTGTTATAAATGAGAAATTTAAAAGTAATATTTTCAATAAAATTTTATATATTCATAAAAAACAACCACAATAAAACATTAGGTATAATTGCAGTTTAGCTACCATGTGATTTATTAAATTTTTTTTTCAAACATATGTAAAATCGTGAATTTTAAACGATGGTGTTATTCGTTTTTGGCGCAAATCTTAGTTTCGAAGTATAACGATTTGAAGTTTATAATTTCACACTTACATGCATCGCAGCGGTCGGCCGTACAAAATGTTCGACGTGGTTTTTAAATTTTTTTTTTTTCGTAAAATAGGTTTTTCTACTTACTTAATACTTTGGCGTCTTTAGATTTTTTTTTGTTGCACTTAGTATAGATAAATTATAGTGATTTGAAATTTGCAAATATACATGTACACTCGACCTACCGTGCGGAGCGCTCGACGGGGTGTGATAAGGTAGTTATGAATATTTCATTCGAAACGTATTTAATTTGTACCATTATCCATCCGACTTGGTGTTTCACAGCAAATCGGGGGATATTTTCGATTGAAGAGAAGCGACATTTGAGAGCGTAGTGAGCGTGGCCCGTCCTTCCAGCTATGTTTCTCTACGACACCTTTTTTTTAAAGTAGGTATTTACTCCGAAATCGAACTTCACTAATCACACAATTTTACAAGGGCTTAAAAAAAATAAACACTTATATTACATGATAGCAAAACTGCATTTGTTTTAAATTCACTACATAAGAAAATATTGTAAAAACGTCAAACTTCAAATTGCTATAACTTCTAAACTAAGTCCGACGGCCAATTTCTGTCTTCACCAACTTTCTTAGAATTCAAAACTAAATATTGAACCCGTTAGGTCACTGGTCCAACCATTTTGAAATTTCGTTACTGGCCGTCGTATTGAACCGCGCCCACGTATAAGTGTATATTGGCTAACTCGTTAAAAACCACATTTTTGATACGAAAATACAATGAGAAATATATTGTTTTAGATAATACAAAAAATCTTCAAATCACTGAACTTCGAAACTATGTTTTTGCGCCAAAATCAAATAACACTATTGTTTAAAACACACAAATTTACATAAATTAAAAAAAAGAAATTTAGTAAAATTAATCGCATTGTTGCTAAACTTCAATATTGTTCCAAAAATTATATAGTAATGGGGTTAATTATTATACATTTTTAAAATGCACATAAATATTTTTCAATTGTTAGATTTTAATTTTTCTTGAAATTTTCTAAAAATTGCTTATATAGAATTCCTTAAAAATGGCCGCACTGATATCCTCTTAAGTAGAAACATAAATTAAATATACTATATTTAATCTATGGAAGAAAGAACAAAATAAATATAAACATTGAATTAAATTAAATTTATTACTAGTAATTGTTCAGCATTACCATTGATTATATAATATAGTATCAACCATGAACATTAGAGAAAGGAAGCGGAATATGGCCGGTCCGAACGAAAAAATATGGTCTGGATTTTTCGCATCCACCAAAATGCGCTCCACACACTACTCCTGTCGTTCTTATATGTTCTAACATTTATTGGTTTTTCATTATTTTATACTAAATGGTAAAACTTATGAATAATATTATTATAATACTTTATTTTAAGACCAGATTTTCCTTTATCGAATGGATTAATTTTCAAGAATATACAATTACTAGATAGTATATAATTTATATTTTTTTAAAATACCTTTCAATTGTATAGATAATAATATAGTCGGTGGTCGGCTGTGCTCCGCGGTTCGTGATAACACAAAATAAATATTTTCATTATATATTATGCATGAGTGTTATCAACGTATCTCAAGCATTGATTAATTAATCGTAAAAGTTGGGTTGAAGTCACATATTTCATGTAAAAATTCAAATTAAATTCGGATATATATAGTTTTATCAAAGTTTTGTCCATGATTAGCCCTCTACATAAAATGTCATATAATAAGCGTGCAGTAACATAATATAATATAGGTATTGATAATTAATAAAATTCCTGACGAGTACCTATGTACAATGTAACAATGGATCTAATCTTCTGGTTTAAGATTTATTTAAAAAAAAAAAAAATTGAACCTTGCTTAAAATTAATTAGGTAATCAAATATTTTAACTATAATATAGGAATATTTTTTCTATGACCGTGTTTTTATTTTGATATATTCTGTGATTTTTATACTTGTGAGTTGTGATAACATTCGTACACGATGACAAACTATAATAAAATATTATCTATAAAATTGGAAGGTACCTATTTAAAAAATATATATATATATATATTGTCTAGTTGTCGTATATTCTTGAAAAATTATCCATTCGATAGAGGAAAATCTAGTCTTCAAATAATGTATTTTAATAATTATTCATAAGTTTTACCATTTAGGATAGAATAATAAAAAACCAATAAATTTCCTATGCTGTACATATAAAAATGACAGGAGTACTGTGTGGAGCGCATTCTGGCGGATGCCACAAATCCGGACCACTTTATTCAATATAGTTCGTCGTCCTTTCTCCAATGTTCATGGTATCAACGTATAGTAATCAACATTCAATGGTATTTTCCATTGAACATAGATAATATGGTAATAATATCGTAAGCGTGAAATACATTTACCTATTTACTTGCGCCTTGAAAACTTTAAACTGGCAACTAAATATACATGAATTAACGTAGTGAATCAACGATATCGACCTTCATACTGTTATAACAAAATATTGTATTTTTATGTAGTTAAAATCGAAAAAAACGTGAAATTTAAATAACAGAACGTACAAAAACGAGCATTTTAATAAAAGAATAACCTCAATAACTGATAAACGGAGGAATATATATATATAATATATTTTTTTATATAATCTATAATAAATAAAAAAAGATAAAATACACCCTTCGATCGCATTTACTCTAGGTTTTATTATTATATGAAATAAATTTCGTTGTATGTAATATTTCTAATCATAAATTTTATAGTTAGGAAAAATAACACTTACATTATTATGACTGCTTGTAGTCAAAGTTTAGTCTCTGTTAAATATTATTGTGCTAAAACCTGAAATGTGTATAGGTATATAGGTGTATATGGGATGCATGCTAAAAAAGCCAATTAATTATTAAAACATAATTCACATAGTCACTAGTCACTACTATTGGATAAGTAACAATTAAAAACTCAATTAGATACCTTATCTTTACATACAATTAAAAATCAATATTTTAAGCACTCATTATTTCTATTTTACATATTTGATGTAAATTGAGGCTTAGAATATTTTTTCAAAATCAGTATTTTATTATACAGTACACGAGACACTATAGCCAGTATAAATTTATCATAACTTGTATTTGGATAAATCAATAAATGTACTCTTATCTTTACATTTTATTATTGAATGGAAAATAAACAAAATATATCGGGACGCAATTTACGTATAATTCAAAAATACTCGAGCAGCAATTTACTTATGCTTCAAAAATACTCGGACCGCAATAATTTACAAAGTACCTATACAAATATAATATGACCATAACCATTATTGGACACAGTTTACCTACTCTTTCATTTATTTTAAGGGGTTAGATCTTTAAACAATATTATATAAATGGCTATAGTGATGATCCTAATTCTTAATATTATTAAACAATCATTATCAATTGCAAGGAAACCACGAGAGCGGTATACTTGCACCTTCCTGAATTTTTCTGGCTTTGTTTTACTTAATGATAATAGTGCATGAAAAATAATTTTTTAAATAATTGAAAATTGCAGGTGAATTATAATCTTATATATATATATATATGGTTCTGAGCGCTCACGATATTACAATATATATATGTATATATATATATGTATGTAATAATGAAAAAAGATTAGAGAAAAAAAGATATGTATGTAATAATGAAAAAAGATTAGCTATTTATAATTCTTATGATATTTTGTTACTTTTATTAAATCATTCTTATAATTATTAATATTATATTAAAAAAATAAAAACTGTACTTAATGTACATACAATGACAAATTGTAACATTTTGAGCAATAGGTACATTTATTTGACAGAAAATCAATTAAATTTTTTTTGTCATAATAAACTATTAAATCAAAAAAAAAAAATATTACTATTTAGTATTTACCATAGCTAGATACATATTATACAATATAACTCCTCAGTTCTAAAAACATTATGATATTATAATTTTATTTTAATTATAATTAAACGTTTCAAAATATGAACAATATTCCGAGAGAATCTAGTTGGATAAAAAAAAAAAAAAAACAAACAAATAAATAAAACAAAGAATCTTTGTTAACTTAATTTATATTATATAAAAAACGTTAGGTATAAACAAGAATAATAATATTTATATACACTATATTAATAGAAAAAAAAAATATATATTATATAATATATTAATCAATTTCATGTGGAGTAGGTAGTAATTTTCGGAAGTTTTTGAAAAAATACATATAGATAACATTTTTTAGAAATTATAAAGATACAAAATGATATACCTTTAGAACAGGGGCCTTCAGTACATTTAGAACTAGTTTTATGAAGGTCTGTTTTGAAAAGTCTGGGCCAAAACATCGCAATAATTTTTACCAAAATTTTATTCATAAATCGGATTGAAAATGGGAAATAACCAAAAGAAAAAAGGGACAAAAACAGGATCCCACTTCCAAAAGTGGATAAAAAGCGCCCCGTTTAAAGTTTTTGGGAATAACGGGATACAATCCTCAAAAAAGAGGGACAATCTCGCAAAAAACGACGTATGGTTACCTTAGTATAGGTTAGGTTAATATAATAAAAAAAATGTATGCCAATGTAAACTGTGCTCGATTATGGGGAGGTTGCGAGATGAAATCCCGGTCCCAAAATTTTTTAAAAAATAAAAATTAATATAAGAATTTATTTAAGCGACCATAAGAGTTCGTAAAAAATGAGTCCGCGGATGGCCAGTTGGTGATTCCTGCTTTAGAATGTAGTTTAAATTAATATATATGAAATAAAAATATACGTTGGAAATACAATGTCTAATATTATTAAATTAATATGTTCGGGAGAACGAAAAGTGGCCGCTGATACGAACGCTCCTGGCGGTTTATTTTCATCAGGGTAACGTAAAATAGTTTTGAGTGATACATGCCAAAATCGTGATAACGTTCTACAACTATCCTAAAATAAAACTACAATAGCCAAAAGGTTTCATTTGTATCCAGAACGAATCTAAAAAGGAAATAATAAAGACGTATCCAAAAGAGTAGCCGGCCAAACGTTGTACACAGACCGTGCGATTCGCACCTTAAGCTTGTCTTACTTTGAGAACCCCTTCTTATCAGAAAAAAAATTGTTGCTAACACATTTGCCAGCGGCCAGTTTTCGTTCTCCCGACTATGATTAATTCCCCATAATTTGGTAATGTATATATATACATATATATACTATATAGTATGTTTGGAATAGAGGAATATTTTAGTTATTTTAATTTTATTTTTAGTCAGAACTTCCAGCGCCTAGAGAATGTTTCTGGGCTCTGGTGTTAGTAAAAATGTGTGCATTTATTGTGTATTGTCAGTTTGATAAATTAATTTTCATTGAACACGTATTGCACGTATTGCACGTATTGCACGAGTATGGAACCGGTGAGAATAAATATGTAAGATTATATTTGATGACATTATTACATAATAATAATATATGGTGATGTGCTTACTCGTATAATGGGTGGTCAAATACTAAAATTAATTTGTTAATATCGAACGCAATATACGGATATTAATCGTTTGTTTCCATCCATCGTCTGGATTCCATTTCCACCTAGAGTCCGGGTTATACCAATAGCCTTCGTCACGATCGTACTTCCAGCCGTATTCTTCGCCGAAATGTCTATCACCGGGCGAATGTGACTTAGGTCTTGGATACTCATGACACCGGTCTCTTTGATAACGATCGGGATGGGCACAGCATAGTTGAATAAGAAGTAAAGCAATAATCTGAGAACAATATAAATAAAATTACACGTTGGAAACTAAAAAAAAATGTATGCATTTATTAATGTTTTTTTATATTGAATTAATATGGATGAAGATGATGGTAAAATGTCCATAGACTTATTTTTAATAAAAATCAAGGTCGAATACACGGGTATTTAGTAGTATTTAGTTGCTGTGATATAATTTACCTATAGGAAATAGGATGTGTATTACCATCGATATGAGACATTAGACACCTTATTTAAATTAGTATAGCCATGTAATTATAGTGGCTCACGGAAATGTAAAAATTAGTCAAGGAACGAAAAGTATGCGGTGGAAAATTAAAGCTATTTAATGATAGGCGGTACCTACAGGAGAATAAATTTAACACAAAAAAAAGATATGTAGCAACATATTTCTAAAAGTGTTTTTAAAGATATTTACATGTTGTGATGAGAAATGCCTGACAGATACCAACGACGAAGTATAAAAACTATCGTTGGATAAAAAAAGTTTTTCAAAAAAGTTACATTTACAAGATATCACACTCAGAGTTACAAATTTAAGGTTTTGCACTCAAAAGGTGTTGAACTTACAAGTAGTCTCACTTAATAGGTGTTGCACTCAAGCTAGTAATAATAATAATATAAGTTCTAACAAATTTATCCTGTATATGATCCACTCGATTTGTCTGTACATAATCAGGCCTAGCTAACTTTTATATAAAATTATTAATCTTTTTACAGTTAATAATTAATATATTATATATATTATAATTTATTGCCCTGTGGAGGGGGCTAAGAATACCTCCACGGTTTCCTCATGCCTGTCGTAGAAGTCGACTAATTGAGGTTGCGTCAGGTCGACAGCCGGCATAAAACTTGTCAAAAAGGTATGAGTAGTCTTAAAAT
>JAIPRL010011854.1:0-12865 GCA_025469235.1 Pemphigus obesinymphae
AAAGGGTCTCTGGATCTTTGCCAGATGGATCTTAGGCGGCGTTTCCAAGAGATCTCGCGAAGAATGTTTGGGGGAAGATCCTGTCGGGGGTTGGATGTGTTGTTGGGAGAGGTACAGAGGTTAAGAGTGGCCGAGATGTGTTGGGTTAGGCGTTCGATGGCGAGATCGATTTCTTTGGGAGAAGAAGTGTTTGGAGGGGGGAATTTAGAGGATTTCATGAGGGAATCGTAGAGAATCCAATCGGTAGAGTGAGAGGGGGTGGGGGGCAGATTTGGGCTGAGTTGTGAAATAGTTCGAGAATGATTGGTGAGTGGTCGGAAGAGAGGGCTGAAGGGTAGTTTTCTAGGGAGAAGTCAAGGTGGCCAACTTTCATCAGGGCAATGTCAAGAATGTCTGGGCGGTGACGAGGGTTGTCGGGGTAGTGGGTGGGGGATAAAGGGGCAGCTATTGTGAGGTCGAGTCTGCTGTCGAGGTATCGAGATAGGATGTTTCCAGAAGTGTTGTTGGAGTGGCTGTGCCACGAGGAATGTTTGGAGTTGAGATCTCCAGCAATGATGGTATTTGTGTTGGTGTCCAGAAGAGCATCGATATCAGAAGTTTGGAGCTGGGAATTGGGGCTCTTGTATACGGCAACAAGTCTTAATTCCGCGTTTCCGAGATGTAGATGAACAGTGGTATTTGTGAAGGATGAGGTTAAAATTCTTTGAGAACGGTGAATGAATTTCCTGTGGATGAGGACCGCTGTGCCACCATGTGGGGCGCGGCCTGGGTTTGGAGGTTTGTTAGTAAAGTAGGAGTGGAAGTTGGGGAGATTGAATTGTCTGGCGTTAGATAGATGAGTTTCATTAAGGAGAAGGACGTCAATTTTGTGTTCTTGGACGAAATGAGCGAGTTTAGGGCGTCTCCGAGCGACACCCTAACAATTCCAGAATAAGATTTTAGTACTGGCCATTTTGGGAGAGAAGTTGGGGGAGGATGGAGATAAGGATTATTAGGGCGTCTTTAAGGTTGGTGGACCCAGAAGAGAGGCCGGTGGCAAGTTTGACAAGTTGGTCGATGATTGGAGAGGGGAGATCATGAGAAGGAGGAGAAGTTGCTTCGGCATATGTGGGTTTAGAGGCTGAAGATCTTTGATGAGGACTGAGTGAAGAAAGAGGTATGGGGGAAGGCTTAGTGGGGACGGATTTAGTGAGGGGAGTCGCAGTGTTTGGTCTTATTGGACGTCTGTTTTCCCTCTCCTTGATTAGGGCTAGACATATCGGCTCTCTGGTTGGTTGTAACTATGTCATTAGTACACACAAGAACAACATATTCTTACCACGTCACGGTACTGTAATATGCCGTTCTTGCATGTCATACTGACCTCTTCTCCCCAATTGTTGCTGGTTTGCGGCCGTTGTCATTATTAACTAGTGTCGGGTTGTCTTTAGTACGAAACTCTCCGTCCGTAGACGGATTGCTCCGTTACAAGTTTCAACTTCTGTTTTTTTAAAACCCTTATTCATAATTGTACAAATAGCTGATCCAATTATTTTGATTGCATACTAAATGTAAAAAAAAATTATTATTAATTTTGTATATTATAACAATGAGCATAATACAACAAGTTATATTTACATTATTCATTGTAGTTTTTTAAATTTTTTTTATAATTGATCTTCTTGTTATTAATGGTTTTTTTGATGTTATGGGTATCATGTTATGAGGTATCTCTCGATCGGGTTCATCGTAAGTTAACATATCTTTGGCTATATAGTTGGCTAGTAATCCAACTAAAATTTTATTTAAAAAAAAGAGTAGGTATTAAATATATTATATAGTATATAATATAATATATCGTCGGCTTAGAGCAAAAAGTACCAATTACCATTTTCCAATTATTACCTACAAAGCAAAGATTTTATACGATTTTTTGAATTTCAAAAACTCATTATTTGCACAAAAATCGAGGAATAATACATTTTTTTCAACAAATAAATTTTTTCGGCATCCTCTTAATAAATATAAAGTACTTACAGTTAGTAAATAGCGGAAAATTATTATTATTATTATTATAATTATTAGGTAATAATTCCATTTTTTCTGTACTGGCCAGCTACATAATTATTGTTATTCTCGTCATACTTGACATACTTAAATTCAAAAATATTACTATATAAAATAGTAGTATATAAAAAAGTTAAAGTCAAAAAAAGAGATTTAAACGAAATTTGAAGAAAAACGGGTTGAACTCTGGCTTTTGGGTCATCTATAAAATATTGAAAAAACAACCAAATCGCACGCCAAGACATCTGACGACCCACGTTATACTTCGCTTGAAATAAGTGCGTTTCATCTACCTCTACTATATCGTGTTCATCACCCAGTTCTCTATAGTCATGAAAAGCTATTTTGGTTGCCATGTCTCTAAAATATTCGGTAAATGCTACTACCGTTTCGGTTGATATCTGGACCTAATATTATATTTAATATATTATATAATATTAACAAATATCATTACGAATTAATATAAATAATTTATATGGTATGAAACATCAATTATAAAAATATAAGTAGTGGCGAAGTGGGAACAAGTCTAATATACGGATACAAATTTTTTTTTCTTAAAGAAAATATGTTAAATATAAAATGTTTTCCAAAATACATAATATGTACGATATACCTATATTAACTTATTTATCGTAGGTACATATATGTATAAAATGAAAATGTATACAAGGGTCAAGGATTCTATATTTCTATCAAAAATATAATTATTATCAAAATTGGTTATACTTGTGTGCAGCATATTATAATATTGTAGCTACTTTTTACACACACTAAATATCAATTGATACTCACACAAGACAGTTTACAGGAAAATATGTAATAATAAAATAAATAACGTGTATGAACATTTTAAGTTTTATATCAATTTTTATTGGTTAGTACGACATCTGCAATATGAGAAAGGTTCATATTAGTATTATAAATTAAATTAATAATATTAACTTAGACAAAATTGAGTACATTAGTATTGACTGTTAAATGTATTAGGTACGTTAAGAAAACTTTTAACTTAACTTGTATTATTTTTAATTAACTTAACTTAACGAGTGAAAAATATCGTTAACTTGCCAAGCCTTGCTTGTAGGTATTTAGAAAACCATTTAACTAATTTCTTTGAGATCTATATTAAAATAGTAAAACATTTGTGATGTCGTACAAATTCCAGGATTGGTCATACAAATTCATAAAAATTACGTACCAAGTATTGGGAGAAAAAAATTTCCAAAATCCAATTGGGGATGGGCCTGGGGAAATGTACGTAAATAATTCACAGTTACTTCAGAAGAAGTAGTCAATATATACGGATTGGGATTAAAATTCGGCCCGGGAAAATTCAATTTAGGCGGCCCATATATTATATTTTTATTTTTCATTATATAACATATTATACCGACCATCGGGAAATCTTCCGGCATCCCGCCGTCCCAATCCGTGCCTAAATTATAAGTAAATATAGGCAATATTCGTATAAAACAAGAGGACGTATAAACGTATTTACCTATATTTTATTATATATTTAAAAACAAATTAATATTAAATAATATAAAATTACCTCCTGTTGAATTTTATTACAACCCAACTCCCCAGCAGTGTGTACATTTTCTGAAAATGTGTTTCTCGTAGGGTTTATTGGCGCATCTAAAACGATATCCTAACTTCCTATTTAAATCGGATTGCCTATACATTGGTCGTCCACAGTGGCACTCGGGTATATCCAATTTATTCGGGATGATGCCAAAAAGGGTAAAAATAATTTCTCCCTATTTACCACTCAATTTCTGCTCCCCCACAGAAATGTTAGGCCCCAAAAAAGCTCCTAATGAAAATGCAGAAAGTCGATTTTGCTGGAGTAGAGTATTAAAATCCATATTAGTTATTGAAGAAACGCGAAGAGAAAATGAAATACAACTTAATAAATCGACGAATAAAAGCCAAATGACAGGAAACCAGAGTAACCTATCTGTACCTAACGCCCGATTGAAATCACAATTTTATAATGGAAGTTTTATTCTTATGCGGGTTCATATCTTATAGAGGTAATAGACTGTAATACCATTGATTATATATAGTATAGATTGCTCACTATCCCGCTTTTCGGTGGCGTACTAAATTGTACCTAATCGTTAGGCCGCGTTGTGTGCCGATCATTTTAGTTATGTTCCTAATCGTTGTAAACGCTAGTAGTAGTCTCTGTGGTCGGATGTTACACTGTACGGAGCGGCGTACAGACTACGATCGACTACACACCAATACACATTATGCTATACTGTACGCCGTACGGGGTTCAATGCGCGACCGGTCGCCGCGGCCCGTTAATATTTCATCATAATATGACATTATATCTTGTGGAAAATCTTGGGTATATAAAACGATTTCCGTATGAGAAAAACACATAAACCCCCGTACAATTGTAATTTGATGGTTCTTTTGTATATATATATCGGCAAACGTGAAAATTATAAGAACATATAGGTATCTTATACTAAAATATGTATGATAAATGTTTTACCCATTCGTAGGTATAGTAAGAAAAAACGCTTCTAAAACGAATATTTTTCAAAATGTGACTTGCTCAAAAAATAGTAATAAAAAAAATAACTCTGCAGTATTATATTATATTATCATATTAGAATATAAATATATGCAAGGTTGTAGGTACTTTTGTATTTATTCTTTAAATTAGTGTCTCTGTGTTTGTTTATAATATATTTTAAAATGAATCCTATATATGACCCGGACATCTTATTACTAGATAATCCTTATAGTCGTTGGAGCATTGACAATAAAAATGATTTACTTAGGCAAGGTAAGCCAACTCCTCACATTTCATGTTTGACTAAAGATCAAAAAGGATCTAAAGTACTTTGTAGATCATTTAACCCAAGTATGTACAGTAAACACTCATGGTTGTGTGGTAGTCATTATACACAAAAGTTATTTTGTTGGCCATGTCTGTTGTTTGTTTGTTTCAAGTCTGGGTTACAGTAGGTTTTAATGATTTTAAAAATTTATCTAGAAGTATTCAAAGACACGAATCTTCAAAAGATCATATTCATAATCTTTTAAATTTTAAAAACTTGGGAAAAAATACTGCCACTGTTTAGATGCTCTTACAGAGCATGGTAAATTACATAAAAAATATTTTAATGAAAATGTAAAGCTGAATCGTTTATTTATGGAGAACTTGGTAGATTTAGTATTATATTTAGCCAAACAGGAGTTAGCATTTCGTGCGGATGACGAAAGTAGTAATTCATTAAATAAAGGTAATTATAAGGAGTTATTTGTTATACATTTTAGTAGATGTTCTTTAGAAATTAAAAATCATTATAACACCATCCAAAATAAGTTTTCTGGTTCATCAAAAATTGTACAAAATTATTTGATTTATAGTATTTCTGCATATTTGTTTAATCATATTAAACAAGAAGTTAAAGATTGTATCTTCTATTCAGTTCAAATTGATGACACTACTGATATACAAAAAACACAGTGTTCTATTATTTTAAGATTATGTTACTAATAAATCTGAATTAGTAGAAAGATTTTTTGGTTTTCACAATGCTAGTGAATATCGGACGGCCGAAGGATTATTTAATTTAATTAGTTCTATTTTACATGAATTTAATATAGAATAAAAGTTGGTTGGTTAATGTTACGATGGTGCTAGCATAATGGCCGGGAACTTAACTAGCTTAGAGGTCAGAATAAAAGTTATTGCACCTAATGCGTTATCTACTCATTGCTTAGCACATAGGTTGAATTTAGTACTGCAACATAGGTGTAGTATTAAAGATAAATGTCACATTTTTTTTGCTAGCATGACTGGTATATCCAAATATTTTCATAATTCAACACCAATATAGTTGATATTGTTGTTGGGAAACGCATTCCCTAGTTTGTTCAAACTAGGTGGTCATCACGCTCAAAATTTTACATGTATTGGTTAATGAGTGGTCCAAATTTAAAACTGTTTTTGTAACTGTCATTAATGATCCTAAATCATCTGATGAATCTATTTGTGGAGCAAGAAGATATTCTAAAACTTTAAAATCTTTTGAATTTGCCTTTTTAGCACATATTTTTAATGATATATTTCTAATTACTGACAATTTATTTAATACATTACAAACTAAATCATTTGGCATTGAATATTGTTTAAGAAAAATCAATATAACATGTGATCTTATAAAAAAGAAAAGAAATGAAACTGAGTTTTTAAACTTTTTTAATAAAGCAGTTGCTTTAACAAAACTTCCTAAAGCTAAAAGGAATGAAAAAAAACGGTGAATTAAGTTTTAAAATTTTGTACTATGAAATTATTGATAATATCCTTATGCAATTAAATACTAGATTTAATGATACCGACAGATTGTTATTTTTACAGTTAGCTGATGTAACAAAATTTAAAAAATATTCCAATTCCCAATGTGTGCTTTAGATAATCTTACAAAAACGTATTTTAATATTTTTCATGATATGCACAAATTAAAAGTGGAATTAGATGTTTTGTATAATGATGTTAAATATCATGATCTAGAACATATTTATAACTTAGTAAAGATTTTTGAGAACGATGGTTTAAAGGAAGTTATGTCTGAAGTCTATAAATTATTTGTTTTAATTTTAACTATTCCTTCGACTAGTATTTCTGTCGAAATAAGTTTTTCTTGTTTAAATAGAATCAAAACGTATTTATGAAATAGTACTTCACAACAACGTTTGAGCTGTCTTTCTACAATATCCATTGAAAAATTATTAATTAAACAACTCAAAGAAAATGAACCATTTTATGATAGTATCATAAATATATATTTTAGTCAAAAAGACAGAATTATTTATTTAATATATAAAACATAATATATTATATATTTCCCATTACAAGTTTGTTCTTATTTAAATTTATGTTTAATTATTTATTACTAGGAAGATATACTCATCATTTTAATTCTAATGACTAGTCAGTGATTTTAACCTTTATGATTTATATAAAAATGAAAAAATTAATGTAAGAAATATATATAAATAATAGTATAATAATATAATAATATAATATAAATTATATGGTAGTCATTGGATTCTTTTAATATTCTGTTGACAAGCCATGTACAGTGTTCCATTCTTTTATATTATGTGGAAGTATTGTTGGATCTTTTAATGATTTTTTTGACAAGCACATACATGTCTTCTTTTTAAATATTTAAATAATCACCATCCTATATTCCTATCTGAACAAATACATTTATGATTCTAAATATAATTTGTTTCTTTTTAATTTTAAATATTTTAATTAATATTCATATTTATGTCAAGTTGGTACTTTTATTATTATATATGCTTTTATTAATATATTACAACTCATTTAATTATGTAACTTATTTTATTGTTTGTTATTGTATTGCTTTATGCACCAATAAAGTGTTGCAACAAAGTACCTCTAACAGTTATATATACAGTTTAATCGGTGTAACTATTGGCAGTATAAGCTTAAGTATAATTTTGTTGTATTTAAAACTTAATCGAGAATGTTGTAATAAAGTAGAGAATAAGATATTTTCTTAAACTTACCGAGGAGACAGAATTGGATCCTCCAGAAAGTCCAAAACCCAAAATTGTATAAATGGGTAATGGACTTTTATTTTATTCTAGGAGTGTTATGAACCCCTTATTAATAGATATATGTATATGTATATTATATGACGTCTCTAAAATGTTCGAATGTCTTGCAGCATAAGCAAATATATAATAATATGTCTAACAATGTCAAAACTATAGTATACAACAGTCGTGAACAATCGAGCATTCTAGACTGATCGTAATTATTTCAGTTAAAAATATGTATGTATAATAAATAAAATTTTTAAATAAACAGATACAGGTCTAAATTAAGTTTTTTTTTTTTTTATCAAACGGTATGAATCTACTAAACACTTGTAATTTCCAACTGGCATTAACCAATACGAGGTAAAGGAACATAACACAAGGTCGAATTACACTAGCGCTCACGTGGGTATATACAGTGTGTTAACACAGTTTAGAATATGAATCTTGTATAATGTTCATGTACTCTGTGGTCCTACCGCTTAGACGACAACGGTGGATTGTATCGGTGGGCACCGCGAACCTGATCAAAATTAATTTCATTTAATCTGAGGTCGTTGTCGGTACGCGATGTGTTTTCTGTCGTGTGGTTGTCGTACACGGTCGTCCTTCTCGTCCAAAAACCGATAATATTATGACATCGGTATTGTTCTTTCGTTCTACGAAACGATTGTTTATTGTACGTGAACTGTCCGTTAATTATTTTTTTTTACTCGACACTACATGTATTTTTAATCGCGTGCGCGTTTCTTCTCTGCCGAGTTTTTACGTTACACCATTGATTTTATAATATACAGATACGCAATGCAATAGGAAAAATCGTTGACATCTAATTTCTGGCGGCCAGTGTAAAGCGCTGTTGTCCCGGCTGGTGACAGAGGGGTATACATTGGCCGGGTGTGTTGCTTGCCAGCACCACTGTGCGGATGACGGTCGCGGGTCGGTTAGGTTATGTCTAGATCTTCGTGTTTTACGTATTGTTTGAATTGTTTTCTTATTTAAAAAAAAATAATTAACAAAAATAAATATGCCTGGTACAAAATACCAATACATAGTGCTCGAAAACCACTATAAAATTTCCAGGTATCCATGTTTCGTTTTCCAAAAAACGAATCTCAACAACAAATTTGGTTAATTAATTGCGGTAAAAAATAAAATGATTTAAAAAATAAAATTATTTTAATGAAACTTATTATTGCAAACTTTTAGGAAATATAAAAATATTATCATTAGACAAATCCCAATTATATAATAGATATATTTGTCAAGAACATTTCGCACCAGATTCATTTATGAGTCTTGAAAAAAAAAGATTGAAACCACTTGCTGTGCCTTACAAATTTAATTCAGATGAGCGTCCAAGCGGATCAAACGGTAAGCATATATAGATACATGCTGTCGACTGGGACCAAAGGGCGAATAACAAGACTGCTACTCGAAGTATTTCGCCGGTCGTATTACTTTTAGTTTTTTTTTGTGATGAAAAGTACAAGGAAGACAAGAACAACGGGCTTAGGGAGAAGTAGTGGACTGTATTGAAAAAAAACACTGGTAAGGAGTTCAAAGTTGACGGTGTAGGTAACCGGGTATTTAAAAACAACAAACAACAATATGAAATAGGTACAATGACTTTTACATAGGTATTAAGGTGGATCGAAAAACATAGTGAAATTACAAAATTTTTTATTTGCTAACGGCCTGCTCGGCAAAAGTTGCTAAATCCAATACTAGTCATTTACCAAAAAAAAAAAAAATTTTGGTTCATGTCTTTAGGTGCCCCACCCACTAAAAATTTTTTTTTTTTTTTGGCCCTATTTGAAAATACTTTTTTACGTCTATAAAATATCTATACGAAAACTGGAGGCGGTAGGAGTATTTATATAGGTGCCCCAAACAATAAAACTGTTTTGATTTTTGCATATTTTATTAGGTTGATGTGTTAAGAGTAACAAATATGCTGAAACATTAATTTAACTGATAAAAATTAATAGTTAACTAATAAAAATAAACCTTAAAGTACTAATTAAGTAGCTATGTTAAAAAGATAGGATATAATTTACACATGAAAAAACTATTTAAATCTGAACTCTGATTTCGTATCAAAAGATTTTATTATATTTCTTGATTCAAGCCTAGATCTTATAAATCCATCCCTTCTTTCTTCTCCACAAACAAGAGATGCAGCTTCTGTTACCAATTTTACAAAGCGTTCGGTTCCTTGTGTATGGCATGGGAAGCTAGACAAATAAGAAAATTGCGTTGAAGCATTTTCATTTGACACGACATTTCCTAAGTCTTCATCGGAGATGCCTTTTAAAACTGGAGGCTCTAGTCTCTCATTATTATCACTCCAAAAAATTAAATCCGTATAATCAGTTGCTTGCATATTTATTATTGGTACACGAAAATTTCTGACAGATGAAGAATTCTGATTATCTTTCCTTATAGAAATTACTCTAAGTCAAGCTAATTTTCGAATAGTATCTCCATTATCAAATAATATAGCTAGAAGCAAATTCTCCATATGCGCAAAAAACCCATTTCTTTGGATTACAACATCAACTGTTTTTCTTAGGTGATCCGGCATATATCTTGAGTACATAATTAGCTTCCACAAGTGTCTAGAACCTTCTATGTACAATGGTTTTACTTTTATATGGAACCATATTGGGAAATGTACCTTCATAATATAAATAACTAAATGTAAGAAGTTTTCAGAAGGATTTTCGGTTGCCACATAAAGGCGAAGAATTCGGTTTGCGGTTGTCAACCACCTGAAATGAACCACCGGTCCTGGTTGAATAGCAGCTAAATCTTGGTTGCATTTTCCTGAAGACACGGTGTTTAACATATCTAACAAATAATGTTGATCTGTACTTAAAATATTCCTATCCACATCTGGAAATTGATTTCCCTCGACTTGATGAAATTTAGTGACTGGAAGCGTATGACAGGTTTGTAATAATTTTCCAATTTCCCCAGAAAATGCTTTTGGGCCATGGGTTACGCCATCAAGCTGAACCAAAAGATGTCGTAAGGGAAGTTCATTAAGATGCAGCATACAAATTAACCATTGGAGTGGACGATTTAGCTCTGCTTCTAGAAGACTTAATACTTCTGCCTTTGTACCAGTATTGACCACCGTCCCATCACATCCGATTGTTATAAGTGAATCAGTTGATATACCTTTGTCATTAAAAAAGTTTATTATCCCATTCTTAATGCTAGCCGCAGATCCAGACGAGACAGTCAGGTGCCCGAGGTAAACGCAATTTGGTTCTTGTATTAAAGAAATATGTTCTTCTTTGACAACACTGCCGTAATACTTATCACCTTTTTTAGTTTGTGTCCTCGTTTTATCTTTTCGCCCGCCAAAATAGAGGCCTTGCACTTCCACAGATATATTAGCTTGTAATTGTTTTTTGTGTCTTTCACGTTCTCTACGAACTTTATTTCGATCAATAACTTTCTCAGTATTCGTTTCGCAGACATTTATGTTTAGACAGTACTTGTGGGCTATCGTACTAAAAAAGTATTGTTCATGGGTGCGAAAAATAAATTTTGTGCTACTTGCGCTAGAACAAAGAATAGGATTAAGCCAAAATATCATGAATGTTTCAAAAATTGGAAAACATCGGATGGGTCTTCAGGTATGGAAGCATCTACAATAGTAGAAGGGTTCAAAGAAAGTGAACAAGTTCATGGCATAAGATATCATAAATTAATCGCAGATGGGAATAGTAATGTTTATAAGCGAATTTTAGATTCACGACCATACAAAAATCTTACCGTACAAAAAATTGAATGTCGTCGGTTTTCACTGCCCAAAATCAATGTATAAGCATAAGAAGAAATATTAATAATGTTAGTGAAGAACAGTGGATTTAGGCCTACAGGGGACACCACTTAAAAAAAACGCACCTATTTTTGGACCTCAATGGTGGTGTGGAACACAACAAATATTTTATAAATAACAGAAGTTTATATCATATTTTTATATATGTACCATATATATTTGTCGACTGGGACCAAAGGGCGAATAACAAGACTGCTACTCGAAGTATTTCGCCGGTCGTATTACTTTTAGTTTTTTTTTGTGATGAATAGGACAAGGAAGACAAGAACAACGGGCTTAGGGAGAAGTAGTGGACTGTATAGAAAAAAAACACTGGTAAGCAGTTCAAAGTTGACGGTGTAGGTAACCGGGTACCTATTTAAAAACAACAAACAACAATATGAAATAGGTACAATGTCTTTTACATAGGTATATTGTCGTGTGCTGCAATATTTTGACTTAAAACTAGGGTTAGTGTAGACCGCGACCGGTCGACGATGTGATCGACAATACCGACCACTAAAATAGTTAAGTAACAATGAATATTATAATAATGACAAAATGAAACAAACGAACCCTGACTCCCCTGGATTGGACGGCTAAGCTGCAAGGTAGGAACGGCAGTACGCACGTATTAGATGTATGCCCCGGACGGTGGCTTTTGACGGAGACACGCGGACACGCGGTCGGTGGCAACGGATGTACGCGGACACGCGGTTGGTGGCGTCGTAAGTACGCACGGACGTGACGGTCGAGGGTATTGGCGTGACGGAGGCGCGGATAGCCTGATCACCACGATAATATTATATATATACCATGAATTTATCGCGGTTTAATCTTAATATTTTAAAATTTAAAAATATATAAAGAAAATGCATAATTTTATTTTTATGACCCTGCTTAATCCTAATAATCAAAATTAAGCCTTAATTTAAATGTAAAAAAAATATTAATAAAATTAAGTTTGAAAAATAATTGTTTATAGTAATTATTTTATGATTGATAATAGATATTTTTAAGTTTTTAATTGAACAAATTAATATTTTAATATTATAACTCGTGCCATGGGGAAGGGGTTCACCCAGTTTCCCCCTAGAAAATGTAATATAATATAAAATATTATATTTTTGTTATCTCCCTCCCCATGGATACGTGAGTGAATTATTCTATAATAAATAAATTTACTATGGCAAAAAAATGGTAATATTTTTTATAAATATGTGACAAAATTCGTTTATTATTCATTTTCTACTGATGGTACATGCTTTATATATCAATAAAATTCAATTTATTTTGAAATTACGAATAATTTAAAAACAATTAATCTTAAAGGATTCTTAAATTGATTTTAGAGCTAAAATACCTAAAATTAAATCGATC
>JAIPRL010011855.1:0-12865 GCA_025469235.1 Pemphigus obesinymphae
ATACTCATTCCTTATTTTATCCTCTCTAGTAACTCCACTCATCCAAATTAACATTCTCATCTCAGCGACACTCATTCTCAGTTCTATCTTTCTATCTACTGCCCAACATTCTATTCCATACATCATTACAGGTCTCAAAACTGCCTTATAAAATTTACTCGAACATCCGAGATGGGAAAACTCGCCTATATCCATTTAAAGACTACTCATAAATTTATGACAAGTTTTATGCCGGCTGTCGTCCTGACGCAACCTCAATTAGTCGACTTCTACGACAGGCATGAGGAAACCGTGGAGGCATTCTTAGCCCCCTCCACAGGGCTAATAACGTAGATTTGTTCTTTTGTAATAATATTGTCTCTTATAATGTATATCTTAACAACAATAAAATATTGTTATCATAATATAAATACTGTTTGATTATTATTTGTATGTATGGTACTCGTAACTTTAATACCGTATCTATTACTTACCAGTTTTATTGTATTACTATAAAAGGTACAACATATATGTTACTACACATTGTAAACCAACACGGTCTTTGTTTGTTCTTGTATATATTGGGCTTGCCCGTTTAAAATTTTTATAAATAAAAATAAATAAATAAATAATATACATTTATACACGTCACGTTATTTTCTTATACAGTAAGGTTATGTGATTTTTATAATACAATAATTTAAGTATATATTATATACCTATACTATGTACCTAATTTGTAATTACTAATTTGTATTTTAATGGAAGAAGCGATATCAATTTTTTAGGTTCAACAATTTTCTTAAAAACAACCTCGATATTTAATTTCGTATTCTGATTTTTAAAAAGATTTAAAAAGACACGGGGGATACAAATTTGAGAAATTCCTGTTAGTCATTTATTATACAAAAAAAAGCATCTCTGTGTTTCATTTTTTATAAAATCCTAAAACAATGAATAGGTATTTTAGAAAATATAATAACCGTTTATTTTTAATACATTTCAAATAACTCAAATAATATATTATACAGGGAGTTGTCAGGTCTATTTGACAAATGCAATGATTTGTTCACTCGAATATAAATTTTTTTATTAATAATAAATATACTCTTACGCTATAATTAAAATATTTTGATTTTAATTAGTGTTAAAATAAAAAAATAATATAATACGCAAATTTATTTAAAAAAAATTTTAACTGGCCATTTTTTAAACCTGATTTTATAAAAAAAAATTCTGGTACAATTTATTATCAGTCACTTATGTTTTATGATGGGTAGTTAAAGTTTATGAAAAAAATTAATATTTGTCTTGCTTATCAGCTATCAATGATAATTAATCAAAATTAGTAGGTAACCGATATACTCATTTTTACCTATGAGTTGGTAATTGGTAAATGGTAAATGGTACTATTTACTTGTACTATTTTTTTCATTAAACCAAATAAACAACATATTAATACACTTTAATAAATAATATTAAATAAACGGAAAAAAAAAATTTATATTTTTACAAACTAAAAAATTGTTAAAAAATAAATTACTATAAACCCAAGTACCTACTTAATAAAATTTACTACCAAAATTTTTTTTTAAATCAGATTTAGAAAATGGCAATTTTTATTATTTTTAAATACATTTTCATATTATTTTATCTTTATTTTAAGTTCCTAAAATGTTTAAAAATATTTTAATTATAGCACAAGAATGAAATGATTTTTTAACTTATAAATATTAAATAGAACAATAATTATTGCATATTTTATTAAATCCAGACAACCAGACTACAGAGCAGCGTTTCTCAAACTATAGGCCACGACCTTTTTTTGGGTCACGAAGAATTTTGAATCGCTAACAAATATTTTTCTTAGTAGAAAGCACAACTAGGGGTGCTGAGGGGAAGTCTGTATCTCCAAAAATCAATATTTTTGTATAATTTATTCTATTTTTAAAAAATAAAAATAAATAAATGGGTATTATATTATAATTAAGCAAGTACATTGTTATTTTTTATAAAATATATTTATTTTTATTTTATAATAGTATTGAATTGTTTTAAAATTAATTAATTTTTAATATATTTCTATTTTTAATTTTAGTTGCACCAGTTGGATCATAAGAAAATTTAATTGAATTTATTGAGTCGTATATAGAATAAAGTTGAGAACCCAGTCTCCAGAGTCCTGTCACACTGCAGTACATATTCACAAGTTTTACGTATATAAAACAAGATCAGTTTTTATTGAATTACCGTAGTTTAATACTTAAATCATTTAAGGCATTTTTTTTAAATTTTATATAGTATAATAACAAAAAATATGATAATAAATAAACAATTTAAGAGACTTAAAGTGTACCTAACACTGCAAAATTTTACGCTGATATAATATCGCGTTAGCTTTGAATAAATAATGAATATATATTATGTATAATATATCAAGGTTTTATTATGGTGTTTCAGAATAGTTCACAGGACTCGGAAGAGCGTTTTTGATATTAAATCAGAAATATTTCTTTGCACAAAAAAAATTAACTTTTTCATATTCAATTTTCTTTTATACTTTATCATTTTCTGTATTTTTTTTTTTTTTTTACTAATCGGCCTACCTATATACAAATCTCGTTTTTAAATTAAAATATATGTCTTGACTTTTCAGTAAATTATAATAAAATGTATTTTGTTTTTTTCTTGCTTCTCTTTTAATTATCAAATATTTCATTAGATAGTATAGTACACATATATACTATATATACATTATATAGGTAGAAAGTACCTACTCTAATTTATTTGACATTGCAAAATTTAATTAGCCCATTTATATATTATATACTTAACTTGTAAGGCTATAATTATTATTTTTTAAACAACACGCAACCTTTTATGTTTAACAATAGGTTATCATGATTATTGAACTTGTTTAACGAACTTAGGTATCTACCTACCTTTTTTTTAAATTTCAGGGTCGTTAAAAAACAATCTATTCATTTAGAGTATTGAATAACCAATAATATAGTATCAATATTTAAATATACAGTATAAAGAAATAAGGAATAATAAGATTAAAAAAATATTGTCTTTAAGAAAAAGAGAGCACAGGCCAAATATACCTAAGGCTACAAAAAATTCCCCAAGATTATCGTGAACTTTCTTTTGCAAGTTCTTTTCAATATAAATTAATGTCAAAAATATGCTGTAAAGAAACTATATATATCATTCCGAATCGAATATAAAAAGTAATACTCAAACAAATGTTGGTCTTTTTTAAGAAAACATATAAGGATATCAACACTGTGTCAGATACTTTGATGGTGTTGTTAGTTCTGATAAATATGTTGTTGTCAATATTTTCTTATTATACATTAATTCTACCTGTTCTAATAATATGTTGAATTCGGTTAAATTATCTGACCCCACTGTCCACTCATTCTCATGATCTACCAAATAATTGTGTAAAAATATACATATTTTTTTATATTTCTATACCGTTTGAAACTTAATGAATAATGGATAATAAACGTGGGCCCCAAACATTTAAATATACAAGAAGCATAGATAAATATAATACCATAATTTCAAAAATGTTTACTTGAAAAAAATCGATTGGTGTAAGTATAGGTACCCCAGTACTCAATACATTTTTCTCTTAAAACGTACAAATAAAGCGGAGTGGACAAAAAAAACGAACAAATTATACGCAACATTTAACAATACATTCCGTTTGGTTTAAATTCTATTTATTATTATAAGAATTTAAACTAAAGTTTTGATATGGATTTGCTTTCCTGAAAAATTATCTAACCTAACAGAAAAAATCGCTTCAAAATTAGCGCCAAGTAAAGAATATGCAGTCAGCGTTGACACATTTAGCATAGAAACTATAAAATTTACTACAAATGGCATTAACTGTAAAATAAAAACACCATTATCATCGGCGATAACAGTATAATATTGTTGATAAACAAATTTAAAATTTTTGAACCTATTCTCCATAGAAAACATATTAATATGTTATATTCTCAAATGAGTCAAATGACAAATATATAAAATTGCTACCATAATTATTATTAATCAGTATTTATTGTTTTGGTTGACATTATTTTCTAGTTTTGATCATTCGAGTAGAGATTGTACTCGTATATTAAACAGAAGTATGTCTGTGAAAGAAATTGACGGTAGTGTATTAGAAGGTGTAAGTAATTGAAATAATATATTACGATATGTCATAGACATTTAAAATACATTATTACATTTATGATGTTTTAATAGGGTGGCCAAATCCTACGATTATCTGTAGCCTTTTCGTGTCTGTTGAACCAACCTATACGAATTACCAAAATAAGAGCAGGAAGGTCTAGTCCTGGATTGAAACCACAACATTTAGCTGGTAATGTACCTACCTATCTAAATATTCTTAATTATTAAATACATTTATGTTTAATCTTATTTATAAATTAATTAAATTAAATCTTATTTATCTCAATGATTTTATAGTAGGTAATTATTATTTGCTATAGGTACCTACTTACTATTATACAGTGTACATTTTTTTTATCATAGGCCAGGTATCTCATATCTCAGTAATTATAAATAATTATTATGAAATTATTTTCACAAAATTATTTGTATAAGTACTTACTCTATTGTAAATTTTTTTATATTTTAAAATTCTTTATCTCCCTCCCTTTTTGTTAAAACTATATTAACTTTCGATTTTCAAATAGCAATCTAGGATATAAATTATAAATTATTAAGAAATACATTTTTTACAAGAATTTTCACATATTGATTTTTCAAATCTCATAAATATTACTCAAGTAACAAGCATTTAAATTTAAGACATGGTAGAGTGAAGAAGTACTGTAATATCACGTAATAGGTGTTAATAATGACATAGCTACTACAGTATTTCTCTATTCCGCTGTATCATAAATTTGAATACTTATTATTCGGATAATATTTATCGAATTCACCTAATGAAAACGTGAAAATTGTTTTAAAATTTTTTTTAAGTTACTGTTTGAAAAAAGTTGGATAGTTTTACAAAATAAGTGAGGTGGATTTTAAATTTAAAAATATAAAAATTTAGAATAGATGCAAATAATTTTCTGAAAAACATTTTGCAAAAAATATTTTTACTTACCGAGATATGGCCTGGCAATAAACATAGCTTGTAAAAGAAACCAGTTTGTACAAGCACAGAACATAGCATTATTTTATCAAAGTTTATTAAGCAAGCATCTTAAAAATTATTAATAATTAAGAGTAATAAGAATAATGTATATAGAATAATATTATATCCCAGTCTTAATCTCTTAACAAAGGTATCTATGAGTATAAGAGATCTTGGTAAATTTATATTATAGAATGGGAAGATCTGTAATTTCTTCTAATTACTTATACACTTATTAAAAATAAAGAAGTCAAAATAAAAGATTGATTAAATAAGTATTTATTATTTAATAATAATATAATATAATAATTTTGTTTTAGGAATCCATTTAGTTAAACAGATGTGCAATGCTATTACAGATGGAGATAGACAAAATTCTTGTGAATTAACATTCCAACCAAAATCTCTAAAAATGGGAAATTTTCATTTAAATGTTAATTCTCAAACTGCTGCGTATGTTTTTTTGTTTTATTAAAATTATAAAAATAAATAATTTTATTTAACGGCATATTTTATAGGAGTATTCCTTTAATGATCCAGTCAGTGTTGCCCGTAGCAATATTTGGTAACCTTAGGTCTACAATAACTATGAAAGGAGGTACTGACGTTAGCTTTGCACCTTCAATGGATTATGTTAAAATTGTAATGAAAATAATAACTAAAACTTCTAATATTATACACATTAAAACAATATGTACATTATCATATTACAGGTTTTATTTCCTATCTTTAAACTATTTGGTATTCATTGTGAAGTACAGATAAACAAAAGGTGAATATTGACAATTGATCTCTTAATTCTTATTTGTATTATTTATTTTACATAACTCATTTATAGAGGATTTTACCCTAAGGGTCGTGGAGAAGTACTGTTAACAGTTAACCCTGTATCTAATTATTTAAAACCTATTGAAATTAATAATTTTGGAGACCGTCCTACTATCAAAGGAATTATATTTATATCTGGACCAAAATATCAAACTAACAAGTATCAAGTAAACCATTTATTTTATTAAACCATTTATTTATATAGGTACCTTGTTATATTCAAATTAGACCTCCATGTTGATGAATCCATGTATAACCACAACCAGTTTACCAGTTTATTTATTATTTTCTAATAATAAAAAAAATGTATAACAACTTTTCTTAATATTTCCCTTATAAAATTCTTTATGCTTATGAAAACTACTTAAAAAATAAAATAATGTCTATAAAGAACCAACAAGAACAAATTTCCTATCAAAAACCTCTATACCAGAATAATCTTTCTGCCCGAAAAAGTGTATACTATACACAAACAAATAAAAATATAAACACATCATTGTTAAACCAATACATTCATCACTGCTCAGAATCTAAATTCATTAAATAATGAAGTAATAAAATTGGTTTATTAGCCAATAAATACATTATTTTGTAATACCTATGTATAATGTACTAAAATTATACCTAGGTAGATAACTAACAATTAAAAAAAAAGAAAATAATAAAGTAATATTACAATGTATATTTTATTTTTGGTAAATAAATACCTATATTAGATGGCTAAATTACTTCAAAAATTAGTAATATTATTGAAACGACATGGGGTCAATTAATAACCTACCATGTGGGACTAATTTGGAGGCTGCGGTTTTGTCCGAGTATTTTTAATTCACATATCGTGTGTAGAGTAAAATAAAAATGCATGTGATTAAGTTTGTATAGTTACAATTACAAGTGTATACGTATAATTATAAACTACACAAGCATGCTGTTTTCTTTTATGGCTTAGAATACCATTAAATCCGTGTACAATAATTTATTAGAAAACTGTTACAAATATGTTTAAGACTGAAAATGCCACAGTAAAACTGCTAAATTCTGTAGGATAGCGACACAAATAAATAATTGTAATCAATTACTATTCACATGGTAAGGGTTCCTGGAGTTTTATGAACTCTCTAATCAGTAAAATAAATATATACGTACCTACACAACTATGCTATTCATACTACATGTATTTGGCAGTGTTATAAAATTAAAATAGTAATCTACAATTTGAATGGAAATTCTTCAATAAAAAGTTTATAAAATAAATAAATAATAAAAATTGACTGAATTATCACTAAAAAATCAACACGCTAAAATATTACAGAAGACTTCTGTGATGGAATTTCAATACATAACTTTTTGTGTAAGTTTATTAATGGGACATCTATCATAGAAAATATAAAGAAATTATTGTTTTACATATTTTATTCTTATGTGGCACATAAAATAACTATGCTAAGGGATATAATGGTAGTTATAATGGTGTGTGTATTTCAAGGACGGATCTGAAATTAATTTAAAGGGGAACGAATATGAATAATTAATGAAATAAATAGCTAATCCCACCCCAAAATACATTTTATATTCTTCGTCTCATGATAAAAAAAACTCAGGGGAGGGGGCGATCGCCACATCCTCCCTTAAATCCACATCTGGTGTATTTTCTATTAATAAACAAATTTAATTATAGAAAAATTATGGGTAGTAATATCTGGAAAATATATTTTGAAAATGAATAATTAATGATATAAAGAAGTTAAAATAACTGATGTTCATTTTTATGTAAATTAATTGTAGACAAAATAGGTATATTATGAATTATTTTAATAATGTAAATAATTTCAGAACATGTTTTTAACTTATTTCATATTTGTATTATTTAGATAGTTCAAGACATAGTAAAAGCAGTACAAAATAAGTTGAACAGATCTGGTTATCATAATGTTACAATTGAAACTGAGGTAGGAGATTCAGATGGTTCTGGTGGAAGTTTAGTGTAAGTACAGATTATATATATTTTTGCAATTTTTGATTAATACGTTTTTAGTCTAGTTGCCGATAATGGAAAATGCTTAATTGGTTCTTCTGTCTTATATGATGTGAGAAAATCGACTGTAAATAGTATCACTGATGAAGCTTGTGATAAACTTTTATTAGATTTAGAAGTAAAATCATGTGTTGATGCTAATGCTATGGATAATGTAATATAATTTAATAGCAATTATGTAAAATTATGAAATAGATTTTTTAATATTAACATATTTTATATTCTAGCTAATTATTTTTATGGCACTAGCCAATGGCAAATCATTAGTGAGGTGTCGTGAGATCACTTTACACACTAAAACTGCAATTCATATCGCTGAGCAATTTACTGATGTAAGAAAAATATATAATAATATAATAATAATTCCATTTTAATTAAAGTTCATTTGATATGTTATGGTTAATTTTAATATTTTTGTTCAGGCTAAATTCAGTATTAAACAATTGGAAAATGGTTTGACTGAAATCATCTGTGAAGGCATTGGACTGAAAATTATTTAAGTAAAAAATGATATAAATGTTATTATTATTTTAATTATATAATTTAAAATGGACTACAATACTAATTATCATATTATAAATTATTAATTGCATTTTTAAAACAAATTCATTATTTATTATTTTATAACATCTACCTATTTAAGTACCTATCATAAAATATTAAATTATATTAGTATACAAAAGTGTATTCGAAAATTATTCAACCAATATTATTTCCGTAAAAACAAATGTAGATTGACAGACTCCTGTCAACGAATGTATGTGATTCCTACTTTGGCAGCAATTAAGTGGGAATCACATAGAATGAATTGGGGTAAGTGCAAAATATCCTAGTTCTGTAGTTCAATAAAAATACAATTAGCAATTCACATCGATATTAAAATTATTCTACATTAATTTCGAAACTCATACAAATAATTGACAAAATTATATTGTTTTTATTTTTCATTTTATTTATGTTTATATTGTGAATTGTAATATCACTAATGTTTTTGAAAACAGGTGTTCTATGAAATATATTTTTCAGTCCATCAAAATTACTTTAGGGACTTCAAATTAAATCAAGTTTTATAATTTTGTATCTAGCTAAAGTATTTAGTATTAATATTTATGAAATTAGTTAATGAATATTAATTAAGTGTGATTTCACTCTTACCCCAGGTAAAATCCTCATCAGGATAAATACAAAATTCATTTCTGGGAAAGTACATGGCATAATACCTATATATGACAATAAATTATTAAACAAATACTTTGTTCAATAATTAAATGATTCAGTCGGTTCATACATCTTAAGTATAAAAAAATTAATTGAGTATTATTTTAACCCTTAACTAGTAATATGCGCTATCTGTTACTGCTCTGCTTATTCTTTAATTAATTTTTGAAATTAAAAAATTAAAATTTATTTGCTAAATTAAACTTATGGAATTAACCATTTTTCTAAGAAGATAAATTAGTACAATATGTGTATAGATATACGGAAGCACTTACATATATTTATGTAAATTAGTCTTATAAATAATCTTTAGAATTGCTCAGAGCATCAGGAAAAAGTTGCTTACCTATATATGTATGTATGTATACGAGATAGGTAGGGTATATGTATATATAAATATATATATACCTACCTAAAAAAAAATAATTGTGTTCATTAAACAAATAGGTATACTTAAGTAGGTAGTGATGAGAAATTTAAGCAGAATAATTATTCAGTAGTTTTAGGTCATTAGTTATATTAGTTTAGCTAATTAGCTATATTTACTTCAAACAAACACAAACATATTTTTAGAGATCTACATATTTTGCAGTATCTCCAATATCAGCCGCTTCAAATATAGTGTTCTTTGGGTATTAATTACATTATAAAATAAATTTACATACAAATATTTCAGCAAATAAAAATAATTTTAAGTAAATATATTTACTAAAATATACTTTAGAAATTTTTATTGTGAAAAGAGTTCCGTAGCAAAAACATTTGAAACACAGGAAATTAGTTACATATATTAAACATATATATATATATTTGATCTTCTTCTTCTCTCCCAACTATTTGGGGTCGGCCAATATATATATATATTTAATAATAATAGAAAACAATATTCTATAGATTCAGGAATTCCATTTTATAATATTTTAATTTCAAACATCCTACTTCTAATAAATTTATAAAAAATACAAAACATTTCTACTTCTATAGTTCTATATTAATTATAATATAAAAATAAAATGATTCAATTAAATTGATTTTACATGGCTGGATCATACATTTTCTTGTACCTAGTCATTTCAGTGTGCCACAATCAGTTGATCATAAATAATAAATCTATCCTTCCATTTTGGCGTATGCAGTTTGTATGTACTACCTACCTATAATAATGTGCACTAATAGATAATAATTATTTACAACCTGCAACAAACGATTTTATATTGATTTTGGATGACATAAAATGGTAAAAATTACCTGTATTTTTCTACAGAAAAAAACAAAAATGATCATACAAATAAATATAAATACTTGTATATATTACATATATATATAAGTCTATATCATATAAATATATTCAACACAGGTAGGTATATAGAATTATTGTCTATAATAATTAATAAATAATATTTCTGTATTTTGAAAATTAAAATCAAAGAGCATTATGATAAACAAACAATAACAATAAATATTAACATTTACATACAGGTACCTAATTTTGCCACTATATTGACTAATAAACCAAAATGTGCAATATTTAATTGAGATTTTACCAATAAAAATTAGTTTAAAATATTTGATAATACATAATATGTAATATAATAATTAATAATCAATTAAATATTTAATTTTACCTACCCTAATAAATTAATCTTTAAGTAGGTATATTATATTATTATATAATACATAAATATACATATGTTCAGAGGTGGACATTGACTAATTAATTAATTAGTTCATTAATTAACTTAACTAGTTTAAATTATTAATAGCTTAACTTATTTATTAATGTTTATAATCATTCAGTTAACTTAACACCGTAAAAGATAAAATTATTGTTAGTCTGTATTTTAATATTCGCACAGAATATGTACAATTATCATGTAGACTGAATATATATAATGATAATAAAAAATTTAGCACCATAAAATAAAATGCACTTACTAAGATTGCAAATAATTTTGATTAGAGTAAATTTAAAGCTAAATCGCCTATTATCAAAATTAAAGAGATCGACATTTTCGAATTTACCTCTGAGCTTTTTTTCGAAAAATTAATTTCCAAAAGAGTTACAATTGTTTAAATTTTCTAAAAATAATTTGTTCACTTGTAAGCAATATATTGCACGTTGTTTTAGAATAATGAAAAAAAACTAAGGAACACTCGGAAATATTGTTTTCTATAATTTTAATAATAGGATGTTACAGCTCTAAAATCAATCTGGAATCATTTATTTAAGTCCGTAAAAAGCGGTCATTAATGTAGTTAAATATTTTATTTCATGACATTTTTTATTTATAGTAATATATTATGTGGTAATTACACATTAGATAATATAGATACCTATCGTGATTTGAGATAAAAAAAATGACGTAGACAGTAGACACAATATTTTATTATTATTTAACGAGATGTACGAGATGTAGTGTAGGTATAATCAGTGGTTAATGTGGAAAATAATTGCAGGGGGGACTAAAGCTAATGCAAAAATACAGCGTACCTTTAAGAGGGCGCAACACCCTTAAAAATTATAGTTAAAACTTTATCTAGAGACTGATAGAGCCAATTTTTGATATACATGATACATTTTCGATATACATGATGCAATTTTACATGTTTTATGAGCTGTTAAAATATCGAATTTTCGATTTTTCTAACAGCTCAAATATGAAACACGTGTAAAAGTGCATATATCAAAAATGGGTTCCATCAGTCACTAGATAATTTTTTTCTTTATAATTTATTTTTATTTCATCTTTCTACGATATTTTCAAGTTGTTAAAAATTAAAAAAGGCTTAAACATATTTTAAAAAAAATATCGCGATTATACAACAATTAAAAATTATATTTATACAAGACTATTTTTGAAGTACCTACTCTAAAAATATATTTAAATATTTTTAAACTGATCGTTTTTCATTTCTTTTTAAATTTCATAAAAATTTACTATACAAAACCCTTAAAAATCAGGTGTGTGGCGTCCTCTTAATAAATATACTTACATTACACCTAATTTTTGGTATACTTATATAGATAAAATATAATGTATCGTTTTGAAATATACTTAATAATATTATGAAACTAATAAAATTATATGAATAATAAAAAATAAATTCAATCTATATTAAAGGAGCCCTATTTTCGTCAGAACGGTCATATTATAAAACCGTGGTTCTGATTACATTACCATTTTTGAGTTACCTAAACCGGGTAGAAATATTGCAGTGGCGTCATTTGGGGGGTGGCAGGGTGGGCGTTTGCCCCCCCCTTCTTGACAGCGGGCCGGTGTCCGGCCGAATAGGGGCCGGTCGCCGGTGTCCGGCTATTTATGCTGACATGATTCGTGCTAAAAAGTACCTAAATAATTATAGCGTATGCCGAATAGTAATAAGTAATACCATTGATTATAAATTATATTAATTATATTAATTATTGATTATAAATAATAGTAATTTATAATCAATGCTAATACTACGGCGTACGGTGGATGTAGGTACTTGTAAAATAAATAATAACATTAAAATTGATCTATAGATGCTACCAATATAGTATGGTTAAAACTTATAATAGGAACCTATTTATGGTCTATATTACTAGTTATTTTACTTATTGATTTCCACAGATATCAGTATAATATTGAGAA
>JAIPRL010011856.1:0-12863 GCA_025469235.1 Pemphigus obesinymphae
CTTTGCGAGAGAACCGACACAATATAAATGTTAGCTATTAGAGCTAAATGTATAAAACACCATTCGGGTGAATATTAGGAGTCACTCTTTTAGTTTTCTCGATTCGCGAGAACAAAAATAAAAGAATAATAATAATTAATTATAATAATAATTCATAAACAGATAATAATTATTTACATGTGTGTGTTTGTGTGTGTGTGTGTGATCGGCCGGTCAGCTTTAATTGGGTCGTCGTATCGGCGCATTAGACAGCCGGTCTTCGGCGTCAACAATTATATTTCCTTTGTAGGCATTTATAAACAATTTGGGGATTGTTTGATTTTAAGAAACACAATCGCACTTCAGTATCGAGCCTCACTATTGCATGAGATGTCTACACTTCTCATAGCTAATTCGAATTCGAAATAGGGTTGCAATTTATTCGTAAAAAATTTTTAGCATGGGGATTTTATGCGGGATTATAATACCGACTCAGATTTGGAGCTGACTATTCTTATATATTTTTCCATTTTAAAAACTGCGAATAATCAAAAAAATATGGCTGATATGATACGAGATATTTTTAACTTATTTAGGGTATGTGACCGTATATCACACATACACTCTGTGTCCGCCTATGTGACCTCTATGTTGTTTTCATGAAGATTTTTTTGTGAGGTTTTCTGATTGTGTTCTACTAATTCCTTCGATATTCAGTTGTAGCAAGTCTTACATCCCAATACCGAGATCTTTATAATGGGCTGTTTTCTTGTGGTACCTCACTTGGACGAGAGGAAATCATTAGTTACCAGGAAATAATGAAATTTTGTGTGTCTCACTGCCAAAAGTGAAAGAACATTAGCCACCTAAGATATGTTAACTTAAGAAAGCGTTCTATTATAGTACCCCACTATGTATATTCTTGGTTTTTACATTTATCATTATAAAAAAAAAATAAACTGTCAATGCGATTGCCCCTATTAATATAATAATTAATTAAATAAAATAATTCTTAAATAGTTTCATATATAAATATATAAGTAATATAATTAATTTTTTCATTTATATTGTTTTAGATATCACTGATTTCGTAACATGTAAGTATTACTTTTTATATTAGTAAATGTTATTCCAATTAAGTTTATTTCTAAGATTGTACATAATACCGTTGTAAAAACTAATGATTTTTTCAAGGTTTTTTTTTTTTAAATATAACATTTGTTTCAAGTTAAATTTTCATATATAAGGTTAAAAAAGCCGAAATAAATATTTTGGTTCACTCTAGACTCAAAAAAATCTAATGACAATACTAGATGATCTGGATCAATATTTTCATTCTACACATTTATCACATTTATTTGGTATACTATATTTTCTACAACATTTGGTAATTTTATGTTCGTATCTATCATAATTATTATATTAAAATTTTTAATAAAAATTATTATTTTATATGATTTAGGGCATGGTAGAAAATATAAGAAATCCTTGAGTTTAGTAGGTATGATGTTGAATAGTGACTATATATCATTTCTAGAGAGTAAATACCTATTTGACATTAACGAGTACGTAATAAATATTAAATTCAGTTTTTATTTTTACCTTTTTATGTGCAATCTACTTAATTTTAAATGTATTGTTTTAATTAGTTACAGCACTGTTTAAAACAGAAATTAATAGTTGTATTTTCATTGTTAAGCTTTTAACCGATATAGATAGTTGAGATTAATTATACTCACGTCTCACTTTAATACCGTAGGCGCGTTAATAAAGATTAAGAAGAGATATTATAAAGGATGGGTATAATTTTACATTCTGAACAAAGCTATATAATACTAATGTTTTTAAAAAAACATTTTTATATTGGTATTTATTTTTATAGTTTTTGAACAACTTTTCAAAGATCCAATCTCTCTAACTGTAACTCCAATTGTTAGGTAGAAAATGTTCTCTAGAAAGTATTTGTTGTGTCAATACTTTAAACATGTTCCATAAACACGTAAAGAAAAAAACTAATATAAAAAAGGGTAATTTTTCAAAAATTTACCCCGAAAAATATACATTGAAATTTTAAATGTTTAAAATATCATGTATTTGAGTACTGTATATAGAATGATTATTTTTGCTCGCTCACCTAGTTTTCTCTATGAAATTTCATCTCCTTTAAATTTTTGTTTATATCGATTTGAGATATTTGTCCTGTATATAAATACGATATTTGCCATAAGGTAATATTATGTTCCACTCACATTTTGTTCCGTTTTGGGATTTTTGTTCTCAATGTAAATAATTTGTTCCATTTTATGATTACCATAAAAAAAAGAGCACAATTTATTCCTTTTCAAAAAAAGTCAAAATCGATTTACATTGAAGAAATAAAAAAACAATCATATATTTGCGTGTTTTATGCACCGCGACAAGAGAAGTATTACATTGCTGGTTTAAAATATTAAATTTCCATGTTGATCTTTTGTATTACACGAATAACAGGACTTATAATTGACATACCTCATAAATGCGTTATTTTATTTTTCTATAATATGGTGCATTGTAAAAGTCTTTAAAATATCTACAAGTTTTGTCCAGGTTATTTTGTCATATCTTAAACCATTGAAAAATTATTGGCGCTGAAAGAAAAATATTATGCGTTTGGAGGTACTGTACGCTTGGTAAGAAGGCAACAAGCCACGATAAGAAGCTTGTTGACACATTCAAATGTACTGAAATTCGTCCTTCAAGTTTGCTCTATAATTTAACAAGTAAGCCGGCCATCATACTCGAAATATGATATGTGTAGGACGTCGAAAAACACCACAGAAAGCACAGGTGTGAAGTTTACAACCCGAAATACACAGTCCCTGCATGACCCAAGACGGCAATACCATCTCACAATCTAAAAGATATAGTTCTAGGAACTTACAAAGAAATTGGTTTGCGTGTATCCAGAAATGCAAGATGGACATAGATTTTAGGCCTTATCAACCGGACTAATTGGAAAATTCCACATTATAATCTTATTTAGGTGATGCACCCCGTTTTTTCACAACTAATCATTCTACGATTTCTCTCTGGAAATTGTCTTTATCTTTAAAAATCTAGGCATCTAAGAATTTTGAACATCATATTAACGTAATAACTAACAAAGCACTTAAAGTGCAAGGTTACATCACAGGCAATATAAAAACGTTTAGGTCCGCTACCTAACTCCGTATACTTTATTGTTCTTTCGTTCATTCTATCTTAAAATATAGTGTTATATTGGCATTCATATTTTATCAAGAATCTTTTTTCAGAACAAGTTCTTCTGTACAAAATATTTTAATACCTTTATTTATGCATATGACATATCAGCTTATATATAGGTAACATATCAAAAACGATAAATTTCTATGAAATTGTTAACAATAAAAATAAAATAAGAAACAAAAATAAATAAATAAATAACCATTATAAAATTCGAAATTAAATAATTATAATCGCACTACAAGTTCCCAAGCCATTTTTCTGTGGCCGAGCCACACTCGTGCAGTTTTTCCAGCCCTTCTTCAAACCTTTTGATAGAGCACGCCTCTACAATGTGCATGATATTCTGAACTTCACCGCATTCGCACAGTGGTGAGTCGGCCATACCCAATTTGTAAAGTAGGTAGTTGCACCTTCCCTGTCAGGTTCTAATGCGATTGAATGTTGTTCATTGGGCCCTTTTAAGATTCCAGTCAGGAACTTTTATGAACGGTTCTTTAATTAGGTTTCGGTTGCGAGTTTCTGTTAGGCTCCATCGTCTTTTCCATAGACACTCTATGATCTCATTGTTTGCTTCTGTACACCATTTGGGTGCTCAAGACTTTAAACGTAGTTGTGGGTACTCAAGTATGTCCATATTAAGTGGTAAATTAGGTTGGTTATTAATTTTTTCTAACGTCTTTTTAGTGTGAACTAATCCCCTGAGATCTGGAGATGCTATATTGGATAAGATGGGTAACCATTCTGTTTGAGTTGACCTAACTGTGTCTGATTTGATGCGCATGTTATGGTTCAATTGCACATCAACTTTCCTACAGCGAGCGCTTCTAGCCCACATAGGTGCACAGTATACAGCGACACTGTACATCAAGGTGAGCGTTATAGTTCGTAGAACACTGATGTGGCAACCCCAACTAGTATCAGCTAATTTAGCCATAACGTTATTACGTGTCTTCAGTTTATTTTTGACGCCTTCCAAGTGTTAATTGTATGTTAGGGTTCTATCAAATTTTACCCCTAGGTATTTAGGGCATTCTTCAGAAGCGATATTTTGTCCATCTATTTCTATGTGTAGTTCTCTGTTTGCCTACCTATTTTTGAGATGGAAGGCCTTTGCCACACACTTACTCAGGTTAAATTTTAAATGCCAATCTGGAAATATGTTTGTACTTTTATTAGATCGTCATTCAACGTATGCTCAAACGCTACAAATGTCTTAGCTTGTGCTACTAACGCCACATCGTCTACATATATGAATTTTCTCGAAACGTTATCGGTGATGTCAGCCATATACGCATTAAAAAAGATGGGAGACAAAACAGATCCTTGCAGAAGCCCATTCTGGAGAAATTTGTACCCGCTTACCTTACCGTTAAGAGATATGCAGAGTTTCCTACTTGATAGTAGATTTTTTAGTAGTCTAATGGTCGTTCTGTACTTCATTATTTTAGTCAGCTTTAATAGTAACTCTCTCATCCATAAGGTATCGTACGCAAATGATAGGTCTAGGAAAACTGATCCAGACTTCTCTTGTTACTGGAAACCATTTTCTATGTTCGTTGCTAGTGCAAGGGTATGGTCACAATAGTTTCTATTTTTCCTAAATCCAGCTTATTCTGTTGGTAGGGATGGTTCCACTAATGTTTGTAAACACGCTAAGGTAAGTCTTTCAAAAAGTGTGTACATTGTTGACAACAGGGATATTGGCCGATAGTTTTTAGGGTCTGTAGCTTCTTTATTTGGTTTTAGGATATCTATTTGTTTCAAGCCATAGTTTTAGGAGAGTATTCGTGTTCACTATTTTATTGGCCAGTTTTGTAATCCAGCTGGTACTAACTAGTACCACCGTCCACTAGCTTGTACAAACTCAATATTTGAATTTTTTTAATAACATACATCAACGTGATTCTCAAAATACTATTTTTATTTGGTAACAATATGAAATACAGATTTCTATTAATACACACTATAAATATTAATGTAATGAAATAGAATACGAGAAACCAACATGATTATTGTGCCACCTCAATATACTCAAAGTTGAATAATACTAATTAATTTAAATTATTTTTGCTATAGGAAAAAACAAACATGAACAAACTGCATATGAATACTGCAAAAATTATATCAACGATTATATGAATATTTTAATTTAAAAATAGAGATTAGTATATTATACTATAAATTTCAAAAATAATTATTAAATTAAAATCGTTTATGTTAATAGAATTTCCTTGTTTGGACATTACAATAATCTTTTAATTTATTCAACATTTGACAAACTATATAAAAATAATTATATAAATATATATAAGTAATTTACGACTAACGTTATATTAATTAATTTCTAGGATTTTAATTTCATACCTGTAATATTACATATAATGTGAAAGTATGTACTTATAGTGAACTATGAAGTACGATAAAATATAAGTTAATAGACTTTAGCTGATACAGGTATCATACTTTATATTAAAAATATATATATTGCAATCTATAATATATTATAATATATTGAAATGACGATTAAATACACCTTCTTGAAAATTATTTAATTGAATACCTACACATTTATTTATTTATTTATACAAAGAAAAACTCCATTTACAAATTATAAATTTACAGTAAAATTAACAGTTTAACATACAACAATAATTTATCTGAAAATTATATAATATATAAAAAATGGCTTGAACATATACTGTAAGTATAATTATTAATATTAACCAAACTATGTAATATAATATAAATCTTATATAATTAAATAGCATACACAAGTAACACATTTATAAACAAGATTTTAAGCTATATGGTTTTAATATCTCCTTGTTTACAAAAAAATAAATCTAAATTGGTGGAATTTTCTGGAGTCATTAATGTATTAACCGGCGATGATAATAAATTTTTAGTTATAACATGATTGATTAAAAACATTTCTCTATTTCTTGTGTTTTTATTATAAATTCTAAAATTAAATTTGTTTAAGATTTGATAACAGTCTATATTATTATTTATTAATTTAAATAAAAACATGAAATTTAAATAGTTTCTGCGATTTTTTAAAATAAACATATTCAAGTAACATAGAACACTATCATAAGAAGAATGAAGTGGTCTTTGTATATTGTATTTGAGGGAGATAAATCTTAAAAATAAATTTTGAATTGCTTCTGAAGATTGATTTTTATTATTATTAACTGGTGACCAAATGAGAAAAGCGTATTCAAGTTGAGATCGTACAACTTATGAAATAGACCACAAAAAACACTGTTTTATCAAATATCAGTATATAGATGCCTACTTAGAAATAAGTCGTTTTTCGAGTTATAATCATTATATTATATAAACTGGTGATATATATATTATAGAGCCTCAGTAAACATATCTATTAAATATAATTATTTATCTGTTTTATTTAGTATGGAAAATGTATTGTTATTTTGCTATCATATATTATACTGAAAACTGTAAAAAGTAAATACTTAACACTTACCTACATTTTGATTCTATGATTTTGAAACTCACTTAGGCCCTCTACAAAAAAAACTTAACTGGTTCGTAATTTAAATTACTTATAGATTACTAACGCATTGGTGACTGGGATCCGTACACGAGCCTACTGTAAAGTGATCGAAATCACTAGTTTATTCTGTTTAGTTATGGAAGTAGCACCTGTATCAGCATTGTTCAACCCCATGGAAGATTCCAGTGATGAATAAATGATGATTAGATATTACTATTACCATAACAAAATAAATAGAGAAACGAAGAAAGTTTTGGGTTCATACATATATCGAAAGAAATTTTCACCGTCGACTATTCTTGGCCTCGAGGGAATTGAACCTTTCAAATGCTAAATTTTTATGCTTTTATCGTATATCCAAAGAAAGTTACCTATAATTATAGGTGCTAATTAGTACAAATGATTTCTCCTATCATTAACAAAAAGATACAAGTATGAGAGAGTGTGTCAATGCTGAGGTACGGATATTAATAACTCTCAGCTAAGAAATTTCTATTCACATTAACTGAATGAAAAAAAAATCAACTTTATTTAAATTTTATCAACATATCAAAAATAAAACATTATCAAATATAATTTTTTTTATTATTAAACACTTTTTAATAATAATTAAAAAAATAAAATAAATATAAAAATTATAGAAAACTCAGACATGTTATTAATGAAATAATTGTGTATTTAAACATTTTATTTTTTAAATATTTGTGTATTCTTCATTGTTCACTTCATTTAAAGCTTCATTAACTACTTGATAAAAATGTCATGTGCTTTGACTGCTTGTCGTTCCTAGTTTATTTAATGACGAAGTATTATTCACATTTGCATCCTCAGGTATACAAAGTACAGAGTGTATGATGACGATGAAAATGTATTTGAAGGTGTGAACTCCAAACTGTGCGATAAAATGTCATCAATAGTCTGCAGGACTTTGCGTTTGAAAAGTCGTACTTCTTCATCTGACATTTAAAAAAATATCTGGTAGTATTCGAGGAATGCTTTATCAACTTGGTTCTTAAAACCACGCTTTTTATTTGTCTGAATTGATGGTAAAGGCTCATATACTGACCAGGGCCGTTCCAAAGAAAGATTTTTTTTTTTTTTGGGGAGGGGGTGAAAATTTAAAATAATTATATAATACTTCTCTTCAAAACATAAAATAATCAAAAAAAAAAAGAAAAGTAATCAACTTTTTTCCCATTGGGCCGACTGAACTTAAATTTGCAACTGAACTTAATTTTTCCGACTGCTTTCTGAGGTGTGTGTGTTGGGGGAGGGTGATACACTTCCCCATCGACACGACCCTACTTTCTAGAATAGCCAGAAAGAGTAAAGTTGTATAAAATGGGATGTTTCTCTACTTCTTCTACTAACTTTATGTTAGTTGTTTGTTCGTTCATCTTTTACAATTTTTTTTTCAATTAGAAAATTAGAAAAAAATAAGATTTTAAAAATGTACACAATTGACGTGAGTACGTGACACAACTCAACAGTGACTCGGTAGATGAATCACTTAGAACTGATCACTAACGCGTTAGTAACTAATTAGTAACCATCAGCGCCGTCTGTTATGTTCCATTGAATAATATACGTTGTGAATCAACGCGGACTGGTTAGTGATTTGCATCAGTAATTAGTTTCTAATGAATAGTTCTGTATGTAGACGGCCTTAATGAAAATCACGTTCATTTATAGACAAGGCTTCTCATGTATTACGTAAACTACATGAAATATTCATATACCTACTTAAATGTTAGAATGATAGATAGTAGATCCACACAAAAGCACGTTGCACAGACAATGCACATCTTTACGAAATTTAAATAATCAAACGGTTTTTATCAGTTATCAGATATAATTATGATTTTCTGGGTAAACCGTGCAACATACATCTATACATTATGTTATTAATAGATAGAACCGCCAAAATTCAAATATCTATAAATTGACCTCTAATTTAAAACAGTCGTCTACCCTTTCAATGCGAGGCCAATTGCCTGATACTAAAAATTGTATTAAATATGTTAATGAGTTTTAAAATCTATATAGGTTTTTAAAACATGCTTAAGACATTCCTACATTTTGATTCTATAAATTTTAAAAATACTTAATGAACACTGTTGAGCCCAGATAAATAAATTTTTATCTAGATAAAGATAAAGATAAGTCATAACATTATTATCTAGATAGAGATAGAGATAACTAAATTATTTTTATCTAGGTAAAGATGAAATATTTTATCAACAACAGGTAATTGCGTTGTGCGCAGATGGCAAATTCCAACTTCGGAAATGGGCTAGCAATGCTCCCATTGAACTCAATTCAGTCCCAGCAAGCGATTATTTAATATCTCCCACTGTGTGGTTCGATGATGATCTAGAAATGGAGTTCAAAATTCGTAGTATGTGATGGAGTCCAAAGTACAATTATTTTTCTTTCACGTTCAAGAAAACAACAGAACCATATACCAAGCGTTCGATTCTATCAGATCTCGCACGCATATTCGACTCACTAGGATTTCTAGCCCCCATTACCTTTCTGGCCAAATAAATACTTGATGCAATTATTGTGGATATCTGGAGTCAGCTGGGATGAGTCAGTGCCTGAACAAGTGTTGACAATGTGGCAACGACTTCAAAAGGAACTTCCATGTCTACACAATTGAAATATCCCACGTTACATCATGATGGACGGCCATGTTAAATACGATCTATATACGTTTTCGGATAGTTCCGAAAAAGGTTATGCGGCAGCCGTTTATCTTCGTTGTGAAAGTGATTCTGTGGTCCAATGTTACCTTATCACTGCCGAATCTAAGGTGGCTCCATTAAAACGAGTGACGATTCTTCGCCTAGAGCTGTGTGGTGCATTACTTGCGGCCAAACTGGTACACTATGCACATGAAATTTTCGCGTCACTAGTCAAAATCCATAAAATGTATGCCTGGACTGACTCTATGACCACTCTTGCCTAGATCCAGATGGAGTACATTCATTATAAATCAAACCAGTCAACTCCAGAGTCTCACTTCACCATCTATTTAGTGGTACATCCCAACACAGGACAATCCAGTAGATTGCGCTTTGCGTGGTTTGAACCCATCTGAGCTAGTACAGCATCTGCTGTGGTTAAAAGGGCCACCATTTTTCTCTCAAGACAGCAACTCATGGCCACCAATTTCTACAGCACACTAGTCCAATAGTGCACACCTTGAGGTCCGACCTAGTACTCTACTGCTTACCGTAACAGCAAATCTATTTGAAGAATAGTTTTTAAAATTCTCATCCCATCCAAAATTATTACGAACTGTCGTCTACTGCTCAAGAGAATTTATAAAGTTCAAGCCAAGCACTGTTTGATTGGGAGCCGTGAAACTAGCGCCAGTCTTAGAAAGCGTCATCATAGCCGTTCGACATCAAGCATTTACCGATGAAAACGCATTGATTAAAAATCAAACTACCAAGAATATCAGTAAGTTATGCAGTTTCAATATTTTTCTCGACCATCATTGTATTATTCGAGTGTAAGGTCGTGTAAAATATGCAGATATTCCTTATGAATAAAAACATCAAATACTTGTACCTAAAGCTCATCGATTTACGAATTTATCATAAACAACATAAGGATCCGGGAGCCATAACTTTACAATCCATTATTCAACAACAATACTGGATTATATCCAGTCGCCAAGTTATCAAATCTCGATTACGTCATTGTGTTTCCTGTTATCGAGTGCGTTTTCGTAACACTCAACCATTTATGGTTAACATACCCAAATATCAATTGCATCAAATTAAAACGTTCGTCATATCCGGAGTCGATTATGCAGGTTCTATTCAGTTAAAATCTTCAACAAATCGTCGAAATTCTCCAGTGCAAGTATATATCTGCTTGTTTGCCTGTATGACAACCAAAGCTTTGCATTTGAAACTAGCTTTGGACTTATCCTCTGAAGTTTTCCTAATGGCTTTCACTCAATTTATTTCCCGTCGAGGTAAATGTCAACAGCAAATGCATAGCGACTGCGGCACCAATTTTGTAGGTGCAGCCAAACTTTTTGAAACAGTAGATCATTTCACGCAGTCATTAGAATACCAAACAAAATGCAGTGACTACTTAACGACTTGTAACATAAAGGGGCATTTCAATCCACCATTGGCGCCGCACTTTGGATAACTTTGAGAGGCTGGTGTTTAATCCGTTAAAACAATGCTATACAGAACTGGGGGGCTTCAACGATTCACATATGAAGAGATGAATACGCTTTTAAGTAAAATTGAAGCGACACTTAATTCACGTCCACTAGGTGCCTTGAGTTCAGACCCTCGTGACTATGAGGCACTCGCCCCTAGTCATTTCTTGAAAATTATGCCGAGCACGGCCAATATTGAACCGAACCTGGAAAATATTGCAATGTCACGATTCCAGCGATGGCGACTTATTAAGGATATCCACGCACACTTTTGGAAACGTTGGCAAGGAGAATATTTACAAACTCTCCAACGTCGGACAAAATGGTCAATCCATCAGGAAAATTTGAAATTAAGTACACTAGTTCTCATCCAGGAAGTCACGGCCCAACTTCTTTGGAAACTGGGACAGATCACACAACTACATCCGGGTCATAACGATATCGTTCGAGTCGCTACGATCCAAACTATGAGTGGATTTATGAAGCAACCAATTATAAAACTCTGTCCACTCCCTTTAACTTAAATGCTGAATGCATTCAAGTTGGGCAGAATGTTAAGGCTATTAAAATATTAAAATCTTGACCATATAAAGTCACTGACCTTTCTTATTTTCGTTCGTCCTCTCTTGTTCATGGTTAGCTAAATGTGTTTAAATTAATATAAATATTTATATTATCGTATCTGTTGTTCTTGTTGTTGTCGTTACCGTCCTAATTATTATTGTACCTATTATACCTGTTATTATTATCACATCTTTGTTTTGTTTCGTTATATTATTATTATTTAATTGTTAAATTTTCAGTCGTAAAACATCGTTTGTTCGACTCCGTCGGCGGGTTATACAAAAACTTGTCGCGTGTTAGCTATTACAGCAACATCTAAATATATTGTACCTATTATTTTTATATCGGTCGCTTGACTCCATCAACGTAAATATAAACTTTTGTTTCATCGTAATTAATTGTTCTTGTTATCATAGTACAGTTTTCAGTGTGTAATTATTACAACAACCTTTGTCAGAATAAAACTACCCATTAAATCAACGAACAACGTATTAAATTTATTTATCCGCCCTAGTGCCTTCTTAGAATAAGTACAAATACGCATTACCGGTGGTGTTAGCTGTAATGAGGTAAAATTCCAACGTTCCGGGAAATAAGAGTATTTGATGAGCCAATTTCATATCGGTTGTGCTGATTTGAGGCTGGTGGAGTCTTAACGATTCGATCAATGAAATGTGGCTGTGAGTACCTATTTGAATACATGTAAGGTTACAAACGAAAGTCTGCAGAATCACCGATCCCGACCAATCGTGCGGATATCAACGAATTATATAGTAATGTTTAGTAAATAAGATAATATTATTTTAATTATGTAAACGTATGCTATCAATTTTTGTATTGTTTCCCTGATCGGTCTACACGCAACCCAACATACAAGTTGATGTGAGTGTGGTTGCTTGTTTACTTCGTACTCTTTGGCGTCAGACGCCGCAACTCATTATACATTTCTATACATAGAAAAACCTATTCGGATAAATTCAGGCGAGATATATATATATATATTCTTTTCTTTTAATTTATCGTGTGACTATTGCCACACAGCACGGCTTTAGATAGTATGGTTGCGCATCGATCATATTAACATTCAATATACAGGTATTACGGCCCAAAAAGTGCGATGAATAATTCACTACCTACTAGCGCATTCTGGTATTTAAAGTTATTACTCTATTAGCTATTATCATAAATTTATACATAAATAATAAATAGTAAATATGTTTGTAATTTTATTTGGTCTCAATTTATTTTGTAATTGTTATAATTACATTACATTAACTTATTTGCTTGTGAATATCAATTAGAAAATACTAAATGCAGTAATTAAAGTAGAATAATACATTATTATATATTTTATTATTTTTATTA
>JAIPRL010011857.1:0-12863 GCA_025469235.1 Pemphigus obesinymphae
TCTGTCCCAGCAATCAATAACTTAGCTGCACGTTTATTGCGTATCTTTTCGGCTCCTCCTTTTACTTTCTTATTGCTATTCATTTTAAATAGGTTTAAAGTTTGACGTTCGTACTTTTAACAAACGCATACAATGTTTTGCAGCCGTATGCCATCGCCATGCAAATCGTTCATGCGGTCGTCATTTTTGGTGTGTATACACCATCCCAGTCAACAAAATTATATTAGTAAAATATTATTATAATATTGAGCAGAAACTATTAATATTTGTACAATATTTGTAAAAAGTTTGAAGAAAGTTTTAAAATATTACTATAATATTATATAACCATTGGATGGCCACAAAAACAATATTACCCAAATATTTGGAAAAATATTATAATAATATAATGTTTAATATTTTAACAATATTTAATTAAAATATTTTAACAATATTGCATTAAAATATTTTTATATTATTTCCCACAAATATTTACTCAGCTCCTCACCCCTCCCCCACCCACATCAACAATTTTTATAAATCCAATTTAATTATACTTTTTTTCACAATACTATTAATTTTATACTATAAAATTAATAATAGTACATAATACATCAATCAACAGTTAAATTATATTATATCCCCTTCAGAGTTTTTTGGGCTAAACACTCTGCATTCATTAAAATTGTGTATCTATGCCAGAAATTCTTGTTCAATTTTAATAATTATATAATTGTATGTATAAATAAATTGAATTGGAGGAAATAAACTTCCTAGATAAATAAAATAAAATTTGATCAAATTACTTTTATTACCATAAAAAAAAATTTTTATAACTGAACTGTTATGAATTTTCAAATAGGTACATTAAAAAACATTACTTAAATTATGAAATAATATAATAATAATTTATAAAATGTATTATTTTCTATATTTTGCTTGCGCTAACCACGCCTTTATAGGCCCTTCAATTGTTACAAGTGTAGTTGTTTGAAATAGTGAAGAACGCCGTACAGTATCTAAAACAGAAACAACATATAATATATAATATTATATCATTATAATAAATTGTATACAATTATGTTATTGTTGCTGTATCTATATATATTATATATATATGTTGGCATATTAAATACCTATAAATAATTCATACATTAAACATATATTTTTTAATAAATATTTTATAAATTCCTCATCATTGTTCAATTACATTTTGTACATTGGAAATTTAATTTTGCAAACAGTATTAAATGTGAGTCGTATAGTTGCAAAAGTGGCTATCTCCTTTTTTTTTCGAAATACGTTTTTTTTGTGATAATGATTCTATATCATATTCTCTACCAATAGACGGCTCGAAAACGCGTCAAAACCGGTCAGATCCTTGTTTAATAGGTGGTTGAAAATCATGGTTTGCTGCAGAACTGGCCATCTCCTTCATCGGAATTGATTCAAAATCGGTCATCTCCAAGTTCACTAGATAGCGCTGCGGTAACTTCTCGAAATAGTTCTCGCGGACGTTATCAGATCGGCACAGACTATTTATGCTGTGATAACATGTGGTTTTGACTTCTTTGTTACAAACACATTTAAATTAATTTTATTGCTTGTTTGTATGACTTTTAACTAAACTCACTAAAATAATGGAAAAACATGTCGAAGAAGTTGATCGCCAACAGGCACGGAAACGTATAAGCGATCCAGCTTTATGGAAACGAACGGTTCAAAAACGAATGAGGTAAGTAGTTCTATTTACAATAGTATTGAATCTTTATAGATTTACTATAGCTTGTATAATATAAAAATAAATTTGGAATAGGTTCCGTTACTTAAATTAACGTTACGTTCCGTTACGTAAATTAAATTAAAATTATTATAGTAATTTATTTATTGTACACAATACTTCACAGTATATAATATGACCACATGGTACATATGGCCACATGGTACAGAAGGCCACATGGTACACATGGTACTATATTGTAATAATTTCAAGTACCTAGTAGGTATTACCTATTCCGTATGCTATAGAGCTCTGCACTAAATATACGTATAATACTTTATTTTAAGTAGGTAGGTAGATAATAATAATTATTATAATACATATTAAAAAAAAAAATATATAGATACCCAATACCTAATATTATCTTATGTGCTAATACCTATAAATCACATGAATACGTCATAATAATATAGAACATGATTATAAATGTTCGTATTTTTGTAGATATCGCGTGAACATTTTAAACACGTTATCATTGTTTTATTAGTTCTGTGTTTATATTTTGTTTTAGTATGGTTATTTAGATATTGAAAGTTTTTTAATAAATATGCAGGTAATATTTAATATTATTATCGTAAAGATTCCCCAACGGTTAATATTTACATTTTATTACAAAACCGATAAACATTAATAAAATTATTGTTTTTAATAATTAATAATAATAATAATTATATAATCCAATTTTATTATTGTACATCAACATACTTTTTCGATTGGGTTTTCCAAGTTAATAGAAATTATAAGAAAATAATGAAAACAAAATATAATTATATATTGTTAGTATTTACTTAATAATTATTTATTGTTTAAAACTGTATAGAATATTATACCTACCTAGTAGTTTAATAACTTTAAAAATTTAATTGTTACAGATACCGTCCTACAGGAAACCCCCAGAAACCAAACTGCGGTCATTCGTCTAAGGCATATCAATGCTCTTCATTAACGTTGTATGACATAAAGCAATTTCATGTGAACTTTTACAAAAATTATGACAAACCGAAACAAGATGCATTCATTTTAAAATATATAGAGCCAGAAAATAGCAAGCGTCATCGAGCTACTGATGGAAGTCGTGAACCAAAAATGGTGAGTGTGAAGTATTTTATACGCTCTATAACCAAAGCTGAGAATATTCCTGTCTGCAAATCAGTATTTCTGGGGGTACTTGGAGTATCAAAACACAGAGTCAGTTTAATCGCAAAGAAATTTGTTGCTCATGGACAGTTGCCTTTAGAAAATAGAGGGGGGGACAAAAAATCGGTGTTATTTGGTCCGAAAAAGTTAGCTGTGGTTTCTTTCATAAAAACGTTCAAGTGCATTGAATCTCATTATTGTCGGGGTAAAACTCAAGTGAGAAGCTATTTAAGCAGTGAACTGAATATAAAAAAAATGTGGAGAATGTACATTTCCGGTACTCAAGATGAGTCACTCAAAGTATCACATTGGTTCTTCCGATCCATATTCAACACGAAATTTAATATTGGTTTTGGTTCACCTAGAACTGATGTATGTTCCAAATGTTTGGAAATGAAGGAGAGAATTAAAGCAGCTAATAATGAGGAAGAAAAACGGGTCCTCATTACTGAGTCCACGTTACATAAACAACGAGCTGCGGCTTTTTATTCTCTGCTAAAAGAAAAGAAGGATGACCTACTTACTTTAAGTTTTGATTGCCAAAAAAATTTTGCCTTACCAAAAATACCCGACCAGTCCACATACTACAGTAGGCAACTGTACCTTTATAACTTCACCATTGTACAGGGCTCATCTAAAGACTCTTTGACCAAAAATAACGTATTCGCATATACTTGGGGGGAACATGAATATCCAAAAGGTTCCAATGAAATTGCTTCTGCTGTCTACCATAGATTGCAAAATACAAATTTCACAGGAATTAAAAATCTCAGATGTGTGGCTGATGGGTGTGGAGGCCAAAATAAAAATACCACAATGATGTTTATGTTACAATATTGGCTTGCTAAACATGCCCCAACCCACTTAAAAAAAATCGAGGTTATTTTCCCTATTCCGGGACATTCTTTCATCCCCCCTGATCGTGTGTTTGCACAAATAGAGAAAAAATTAAAGAAAATTGAGTCAATTGTCGAGCCACAAGAACACAATAATATTTTATCGGATAGCGGAACCGTCTTCAAGTTGGGAATTGACTATCCAGACTACGATTGGAAGAAAACTAGCGAAAAATATATCAAACCACCTGGATCCTGGCATTTTAAGTTTGCCCCAACCAAAAGATTTTTTATTACAAAACATAATAACAAGGTAATGGTACAAGGAGAAGTATTTTATAGGTCAGAGCTTGGTCAGAGAAAGTCGGTCATGAAGGCCAACAGAAATATAACTACCAGTAGGATTGATGTCGTCACTCTAGGCATAGTTGTGAATCCTTTAAAACTACGTGATGTGCAAAACCTACTGACAAAACACTTTGGACCGAACTGGGAGGAAGATCATAAATTAGTTTTCTACAAAAAAATTTTACGATCAGTAGATCCAGAACGAGGTGGAACTGAAGAAAATTGTATTGATGATGATGATGATGAACCAGATGCATTGATGACTGATGATTTCTGTGACCACGTAGAAGATGAGGTCACAGCAATATAATTTTTTTAAATACATTTTTTAATAGCAACAGAAATATTTTTTTTTTCGTTATATTTTAGTTTTTATTATTTATATTTCAGTTTTTTTTTTTATAATATCTTTCACTTTTTAAATACATTTTGAAATAACAAAATTTGTCTGTATTATTTTCTTTCTATACCACAGCTTTTCCATAAAATATAGTGTAGTTAAGAATTCAGTTTGTTACAAAACTAGTCAAATCCAGAACCTGTTGCAAAACCGGTTATCTCAAAACAATAATTGAAAATACCCTCCCCCCCAATTCATATTTTACAACCATTAATAGTATACTAAAACGCAACGCCAAGACGCTTCAAGTGCCATGATTTTTTTTTTAAATCTTATTATAGCTTAAGTGTGACAAAAAATCAGCTTTTCTCAACAATTTTCTCTTTTGGAGATAGCCACTTTTGCAACTATACGACTCATGTATACAATATAATTTAACATCAATAGTTATAAGAATCCAAGTAATGATAATATATAAAGTATTTATAATAATATTACCTATAATGATTTGGCAAGATAGTAATTTTGAAAATGATTTTTTGGGCTTTTTAAAACCTGTGTATGAATGTTTTTCAAGGAGTTCATCAGTAAACATATATTTCATAATTCTACGGACACTACGTTCCACAGTAGTAGAATTCATTAATGACATTTTTTTTACCTAAAAATAAAAAATGTAATTAGTACATAATATATTGATTACATATTATTAAAATCTAAACTTACTAGAGAACTCTTAAAATTGTTTTCATCATTTTTAAGCATCTCTTCTAAAACTTCTAGTTGTTCATCCTTTTCTATAGGCCATGACAAACCATCATCAAATGATTCACATATAATGTTTTTTTCAGTAGATATACTTTTGAAATAATTATCAAGTTTTCTTTCGAGACTTTGTAAAGTTATACCCATGGCATCAACAGTATACTTTAATGTAACAAGTTGTTTTGTAGTCAATTTTTGAAAGTCTAAATAAAAATAAAATGATTTAGTTTGGTATTTAATTACTATTAATAATAAATAACATAATATGTATATGTATATATATAAATATTAATATTAATATTACCAGTTTGATCGATTTCTTTTGGCTTAATCTTTTTTGGTGGAGATGCTGAAAAATTAATTCATATTTATATAGATATAATTTAATGTTATACCTGTAATACATATTAATATACATTTTATATTTTTAATTTCCAACCTAAACATGCTACAGAAGCTAGTGCTTTCACATTTTAGTGATATAATATATATATATATATCAGTTTATAATTATATATACAAATAAAATAGATTTTAACTTACTCAAAGATTTAGATTTTTCGTTATTAAACAACTTCCTTTTAAAATTTTTTTTGATCGAGGATATAGGGTTTTCATTGGAATTTTCTAAATGATAAAATTACAATTTATTTACATATATATTATGAACATGAATTAGACATGAAATAATAAATAATAAACATAAGTAAAAAAAATAAAATAAATTAACTAAATTAAAAGTCAAGACAATTAAAAAAACATGGATCAGAGCAAAAAGGTTTTAGTGGCATAGACCTCTTCCTTACAATGCTTCAGACCACCTCCCTTTTCATAATAACAATCTTTTTAAATTATTGTTTATTTTTAACAAAACTAATATTAGATAATTATTAATTAACAATGTAATAATAAAACAAATTTCACAATAAAACAATAAATTTTCAACCTAAATTGTTTTAAAATTAAAAAAAAAAAAATAGTAAAATAGATACAAAGATAATGTGTTACTTAAATTTATTATCTATCTATCTATCTATCTATTTTATGAGAAATACATCAAAATTACCTGATTTAAAACAAAATGTGGCATCTACGTAAATAAAACATTACATAATCTAACAAAGAAGTTACACATTTTTTTTTTAATAGCTATAGCTACTATTTCACCAAACTATGTTAAAAAAATAAGATGTAATATTTTTATCTCACAAATAATTTAATAATAATATATAGGTATTACCTGAGTTAGCTTTGAGCTCATCATTTTGTTCAACTATAAATTTACCAGCAGGTGAATATATTATATTTTTGTATGTTTCAACAAGTTGCAAATCTATAATATAATTATTTTTATATAATATATATTGCCTACAATTTAACTGCATATTGAATATATTTTGTTAATTTACATTGGAATAAAGTCAACTAACCCCGTAACTTACTCATACCTGAATAATCAGGATCTTTCGATTTTTCATTGTTCTCCATATCACAACTAGAATCTGATGATGCAATTGTAGAACCAGATGTTAAAAATGAAGCATCTTTATCATACACCTGGTGAGGAATTATAGTACATGTTTTTAGTGCTGGAGGAGATCTAATAAAAACCGCCTTTTTAGATTTTTTAAATTTTAATGGAGATGGTGAAGGAGAATTAATGTCTTTTTTTGCTCGTTCTTTTCTAGAACTCCTAAATTCTTCAATGCTCGATAGTTCAGACTCATATTGAGCTATGGAAGCCATTGTTCTCGCCTCGTTGTATGATTCTAAGTAATATACATTTTAGATTATTCAATATATCACTTTAATTAATTACCAATTATTAAACAATTTTTAATAAATTTACCCGATGAACCAAGAACTCTAGATTTTAACCATTCATGTTCAAATTCTGTTATTGGATATCTTTTTATAATACATTGTTTGACAATACTTTTTTTGTTGGGCCATACACATAATTTATCTTTGTACCAAAAATTTGGAACCGCTTTGACTGATTTGTCTCCAAAAAAATGTACAATGATCCAAGATTTCATTTTAAAATATAATATATACCTAAAATAAAAATTGTAATATTAATTTATAAATATATATACATATATATGAATAAGTAAATTAAATTATTTCAAATTACATTATCTACAAAATAATTCTAAAAAAAGTTTTAGAATTATTAACATTCAGTATGAATTAAAGGCATGGCTATTAATTCATCAGAATGCAGTATAACCATGATTTTTTTTTTAACATCTTTCAATTTTCAATAATTCAGAGTATTGGCCATATCTTTTATTAAAAATATATTGAATATTGCTGAATTTGCAGGTTTTTTGAAATATGGTAATACCGAATTAAACATTTTCCCCATAATAATTATACCATATGCTGACGTATTTATTATATTTAAGCATTTAACTATTTCTCCTGTTTTAGTTAAAATATAACCATCTTTTTCATTTGCTACATTAATTTTGAAATTTTCTAATTTAAGGCATTTGTATTGAGAGCCGGTTAAATTTTCTTCCAAAGGTTCATCATAATGTAAATGCTCAAGTTTGGGAAACTCGTGTACTAGGTCAAGTTGCTTCAAATTAGTATTATTTTGTGCTTCTGAATATCTATTAATTACTTGTTCTAAACATTGATTATGTTTTCGTACTTTCGCTTTGAGTTCTTTCATAAAATTCTCGAAGGGAAAGGCACTACTAATGGCCCATAACTATAGTAATCGTCACTTAAATGTAATAAACCATGTACATTGAACGATACATGTTCAGAACCATATATTTTTTCAAACGACTCAACAAAATAATGTAATAGCTCATCTACATAGTACACAAGATCACTATGATCAGGACTAACTAAAATTATCATCGCTACACTTAATGCCATAAAGTTTGTATAAACATCATTTCTAAGTATATTTTTTAAGACAATTGGCCCAATATACAGTAAAAATAGTCTAAGTTCTGTCGCTTTCCATCGATTAATTTCATTAACTGGCCTAGTTTTTCTAACAAAGTCACTGGTAATACATTGTTTAACGTCTAACAAGATTTAGTTAATTTTTCAATTGAACTGCTAGATAAACGAACATGAACAGGTCCTTTACTTAGCCACAATAAAACTAACTTTCGTATAACGCCAAGAAGAGTTAAGTGCATGTAATCCATTGAAAATGAAGACACTACATTTAAATTAGGAATCTCGATTAAATTAGATGGTGTTATAGATGTATGATGGTCCTCAAACTCAAGACTTACATATGACTCGTGAGTTCTTTTAGTCATTTCAGTTTTAGAATAAGGAAAACAAACCCGATTCTTATAATATTCACCTTCAATAGTGCAACGAGCACAAGAAAAAAATCCAGAATGCGATTTAATTTTAAGGATAAATGCACGCGCTGGTGCATCGCAACAAAATACATTAATTATTACTTTTTTTGAAGTATTTTCATTGATTTTAAGTCCATTAATAACAAGATGTTTAGCTTCTTTCACAAATTCAGATAGAAATATATCACTATTATTTGGTTTCTCATATCCGTGATAAATGCCTACAGGAAATACTTGTTTACGTAATGGTCCAATAACATAACATAAAATAGGCCAAAACTGACTATTGCTACTCTTTGACAATGGTAATCCATCAATACCTATTGCTATTTTGATTTCATTTAAACTAGATGGCGCATAACGAATAAGTCCTGATTCTAACCCAAAATGATAATATTTTCCAGGATTTACATTAATCATTTTTAATCCCGTTAATTTTGGTGTTGCTAATAGTGTCCTACTATCTTTTGGTAGATCGCTTGTATTAATTTCCTTATACTTTTTCATAACTTTTAACAATTTATTAAGTATAATCTGAGGTATGTTGCATTCAACAGCCCAGGATATAAAGTCTTCTTTAAAAGTACCAACTGAATCACTATTATGTACCTATATAGTACAAACAATTTTATTTAAATAATTTTATCATTTAAAAAATTTAATTAAAAATAGGTAGGTATAATATCAATTAATTAATTTTTAAAACAGTAGAATTTTTTCATTTTGGAAATCTTTATGGACCCATAGTTATTAATTATACATGGAAAAAAACAATATTTTACTTAATATGTATAAAATGATAGTACCTATTCTATTATGATACATTTAAATTACCTGCTATAATAATCACTTAATATTAAAAATAAATTAGAATTTAAATGTTTAATAATAGTAGGTATAGGTGATATTTAGCCAAAAAAACCTCCTATGTGATAAACCCTAATTTGTCAGAAGACATAAAAAAATAAAAATAAATAACCAATACTATCTATAAAAACAAATTTATATAGGTATTGTAAAACAATATAAAAAAAAAAAAATCTAAAATATTGTGTTTTTAATTAAAAACATTAATTATATAAATAAATAGGTATTAAAGGTTGTTTCACCACATACCTAAGAGGTTTTATTAATTTATGGTTTTTGCGAAATTTACATAAAAGATATTATTTTAATGGTTTAAAATAATAGATACAGATAAAAGATATTTTATTTATTTGTCATTTATTCTACAATGAAGATATCATATAGAAAATTGTATTGTATTATAACCTATTTTTTTCTGAATCCTGGAATACCAAAATCTAAAAATCATTAATTTTGGCACATGGGGAGTTTTTTCATGACAATGACTATATATACATATATAAGTTAAAATACTTCTAGCTAGCTAGTAAAGATTTCCAAAAATAATTAATAAAAACTTGTACTCATATATACCTACCTACTTGTAATTTTTTTTTTTAAAATTGAAAATGTAGATAGGAAGTATGTATAAACATAATTTTTTTTTATAATAAAGTCTGAAGATTGTATATAAGTGATTAAAAATTAATAAAGATAAACATTTAAAATGAGCAAAAACTTACATCACTGGTACAAGACACACTCTGATCACTAATAATATTAATATTTATTGGTTCAGACTCTAATTCATTATCTAACTCTGGCATGAAGGCATTTGCAGGGTCATAACTTAAATTAGTGGTTTGATTATCTGAATCAACACTACTATCTATAGATGTGTCTACATTATTCTCATTAACTAATTCATCATCAGTTGTAGAAAAAATGTGTTGAAGCATGTCCAATTCATTTCTAATTTTTCTTCGCTTTATTCTACTATTTATATTCATTATAATATATAAATATATAATGAACTCAAAATAGGTTTGTAATGGCAAAGCTGTAAAAATAATTAATTTTTTATAGGTAGGTACTTTTAAATACAGATGTAATATTCATATTTTTTTTCTGAAATGGTGACTATTTCTTTAAATTTCTTTCATTATAGTGAGTTTGATTCAAGTAATAGTGAGTAAAAAGCGAGTTAAAAAAAACTTAATAAAGTGGTATTTTACGATAAATTTACACAATACAATATTTTTCTAATATTTATAGATTAAATTCAGTAATAGTTAATCAATAGTTTTAGTAATTATAGCTAGGTAGGTATATTATAAGTACACTCACTCGACAATTTAAATCAAAAATATCCACCGATTTGTTTGTGAAAACGAACGTTCGGGTAGGTCTAACAGGCCAAAGTAAATGCATTTCGGATGTAATTATTTTTTTTAAGTCAGTGTTGAAAATTCTTACTGCACCATTATTTTTTTATTAAAAACAATATAGGTCCAACAAAAAAAAAAATAGCAAAAATCGTTTGGGGGACTAGAATTATGTCAGTATTTCAAATGCTAAAGTATAAAATTCTCCTAACCACGTGAAGATGGATTAAAAATCATTCAATTTAAATTAACAAATGTCAAATTACCTACATAATAAAGATACGTCTTAAATAGCTCATGTATAAAAATAGTTGCAGTTGAGTTGCACGGACAAAAAAAGCATATTATTAAAAGTACTGCAGTGCCAGAAAAGTACTGCAGCGTGTTAAATAATATGTATTATATAAAATTATACTTACTGAAACCGCAAGTGCTGGAGACCTGGAACACCGACAAAACAGGACGCAAAACACCGATAAAACAATTATTTTAATAAACCAAAAAACACTTATCTAGCTTTAATACTTGTACTTAATTATATACTTATAGCAGTGATAAAAGACCGAATCGCAAAAATAAGATGAAATCACAGAAAGTCATAATAGCGATTTGTGGACTGTGATTCGAGTGCCATTAAATGTTATTTATTGTCGACACTTCGACAGTCGCGACACCTGCTGCAGTATTTTGGGTAATATCAGTATGGGTTTTACCATAATAGTAATATTATACAAGCCGATACGATTCTTTATTGACCGGCGTGGCTGCAGTTTAAATAACAAATTAACAACAATAGTGTAATACATTATATAATACCTAATATATTATATAATATTATATTAATAATATATATATATATATATATATGTAGTATATTCTCGCACAATAGGAACGTTTCGTCGTATATATCCCGACGAAGGCGCGCGTGTACCTGTAGCATAGTATAATATTATAATACCTGCAATATATATATTAATATTATATATACCTATATATTCAATAACATTTTAAATTAATTCTACTATTATAAATTTGTTCACTGGGATCTTCGTCTAACCTATTAATGGTGCCGGACAATAATATCCTACATATAGTAAATTATTATACATTTATACTACTACACAAACATACCAATAAACATATTATATTGTAAAGCCGCGTAGCATGTTTTACAAATTTTTATACAAAAATTTATACAAAAATAAACATTTTCAGCGGCTTTTTTCGATGCCGCGCGGCATTATTTTCGATCGGGCAAGTGATGAGCGAGCGGTCTAGATCAAAGGCATTTGGTGCTCCGTGTGGATAGGTCTTAAGACTATCTGCAGTCTACAGTTTTTTTTCCTAAAATATTACTCACATACGCCGGATATGGAAAAGTACCGGCCAACCAAGTTTTAGGATTTCAACCACAAAACAATTTTGTATCCATTTAAAAATATTTTTAATGTACTATATATATAAGTTTGAGTATGTACTGGCTATTAAGAACCTTCCGAATTTTTTATTGTGCTCTTATATTTTGGCCACACATTACTTAATCGGCTCATATGTTGCACGGCCCACCGAGTCTAATACGGTAACTCGCCGGGCCTGCTCACTCATATCGTTTATAATCATTATATTATTATGATAATATATATATATATATATATATATAGGTAACTTTTAATTTCGAATATTATGAATTCAAATATTTTAATAATATTTTACAAATTATTGAAAAATAATATCATTGTAAAAATATTAATATAAAATTATTATAATATTATCTTTATAATATTTTATTTAGGTTAAAATTAAAATATTTTTATAATATTAATATTTTTATTTGTTGACTGGGATATAACGTATACGTTTAGTATTCTGTGGTAAAGTGGTATAAATAGAACAGAAGCGACACTGATTGTGATTACAGAGTCTTTATCACGATATACGAATAATATATAGATAAAATAAGCTAGAACACGAGAGTTGATAGCACGAACTAAGATAGTATGGACTGGAAACGGTGGATTAAAACGTGCGGACAAATTGTTACGCTAAATATTGAGGTGGGGGAATCTATGCGATTGAAACGCCACCTATATTATAGTTTTGACAACA
>JAIPRL010011858.1:0-12862 GCA_025469235.1 Pemphigus obesinymphae
ACACGCGTCATCGACGACGATGATTATAGTTTATCTTAATGGATTTCACGTGCCAATAACTGGTTCCACCACGGAACCACGCTATAGTTAAGCATCGCATTCTGTGTGGAGTACCTATCTATATATATATATAGGTACATGGTTAATATTTTTTTCCGAATTTTATGCGTATTAGTTAAAAATAAATGAAAAATTTTGTTACATATTTTGAATTATTTTTTTTTTATTACTGCTGACGTCAGCATGGTTCTAAGCCCACCATCCCCCTTGTCAGCAAATGTCAGCAAACGACAGACCCCCCTCCCCCCTAGACGCTTACGTAATACTTGAACGCTCCCTAGGTAGATAACTATAATTTATGTACTTACCAATTTTTCCTCAATATTGTGTGTGGTCGCCAACCGGTGTTTGCTACCCGACGAATTAGGTATTAGTTATTTTTAATAAAAATACGCGGAACGGTGGGTGCTTCAGCTCCCAAGCACCCCCCCCCATCCCCTTAATCCGCCACTGTATGTACCTATACCAATTTTTACGTATGTAGGTATCTATAAACTGTATAATGTATATATATATGTATGTTTTTTATATTACCTGGTAGGTACTGTTAGAAAATGTTGAAAAATGTATGAATAGAAATATATTGTGTAATGTTAAGTAAATAATTTCGTCATGCTGTTCCATGCAGTTCCATGTAATGGAAAATATTTTACAAAAATGTTTTAAAAATATCAAAATTAAATTTTATGAGCATTTAAGGCTAAAATGCCGAAAAATTCGAATTCAAATGAAATATTGTAAATGGGTACCTAAGTATTGTGTACCAAAATAGGGGAAGTGCACGAATCCCGCCGACCCTAGCACCCATCCACCAACTGCAGGTATTCTGTGAGTCGACTTTAGCGATTTTTACTCCTAAAGATGGTAAAATACTTATAATGTTATATAAATCGTTAGTTTTCAATGTTTTTTGGACCCCCTCCAGAAAAAAGTTGAAAATACGCCACTGACTGAATCATATACCTATACCGTAGGTATAGTATAGTAGCCAGTATATAGTTTTTAGGTAGGTACTTACCTATATATAGTTACCAGCTATATGTACGTATAAACTGTACAGTAGGCATCTAATATTTGATCTCGTGTCACAAATTCCAGTAGAAACACCGATTGTATATAAAATGTTATTCATATATACCTATATATTATTTATGAAAAAAATGGGTTTGAAAATTAAATAAAAAATAACATAGGTGCATGATTTACTATTGTTTTTAAAAAAATTAATTAGTATCATTAGCTATATATTTTTATAATTCAATTTTATTATAAAATCTATGGTTTTAATAAACAAACCAAAAAAAAAATTCAAAAAATTAAATTTTATTATATAGGTGCCAGGTGGTAAGGCATAAATGGTGTAAGTGTAACCTAAATGCAGGTTTAATACAACGTAGTATTACCCATGTAATATGGACTACGGTACAATGGTTGACATATTCTCAGCGATTTTCGCGTCACATATATAATATACACTAGTCTAATTAGATGGGTGAACATTAAAATTTTTGCATTTTTTTTTCCACTTTTTTTTTTTCAATGTAAATATATAGATAATATATTATTGTGGACATTATATTATATTTAGTTATATTAGGTATATAAGCGTGTCCAGACTTTCTTCGAGGGTCATGCACTCACCCCCACCCCCCAAAAAAAGTCAACATTTTTTAATATAATAAAATAATTAATAAATTAACATTAATACATTTATCATTCTAACACGTTTCTATATTTATGCATAATAATATGATTATCTTGTGTAAATATATATTTTTTATATTGTTAATAAATTATTTTCTATATGATCTTAGCGAAAAAATATCAAAACATTTAGTGGCGTTGATGATAAATCGTTTATAAAAAAAACTTTGGATAATTTATTGACGAAACAATTTGGGTCTTCATTTTCATTCACTGGCAGAGCAACTAAAAATAATCCAATCAAAAGAGCTTTTAAAGCGTTGGCATTGTATAAACTCATATGTGGTATATTAAAATTAGTTGCATTATATATTATTATCTCTAAATACTTGAATCTAATATGATATTCTTATATTTCCTAGACGTGGATAGACATCGTTTCAAAAACACATAAGTACGTGGATGCTAATATAGAAAAGGCAGTTTGCAATAATTGGTTTCGTCATACACCTTAGGCGAGAAATATTTATTAATCAAATGAATTTTCATTTTAAATTTGGTTATTTTTTACAATTAAATGTTATGTAATAATAATATAATAAAAGTGTAAATTTTTATTAAATGTATTTTATTGTACTATACAAAATAATATAATATGTAAATATTTTTACGAAATAAATAGGTTTTAAATGACAGATTATATAATATATTATATATTTTTAAATTTATATTACGTAATTATAAATACGATTGTTGGTATTCAATTCATTGCTAAAAATTCTTACTTTTGAAGATATTTAAGGAGAGTTGCTGCGGTGACTGTTGACGTTCCAATGACATACCGAATAGGTATACTGCATACTTACTGTGAGCAGACTCCCGCTTATAAGTCCCATTTGTATAAAATAGTCCGGATTGGGGCAGTCCTGCGGGAGCGTGCATTCGGCTCGAAATAGGAAGCCCCTCGGACTTCGAATCGGAATTTCGTGGTGAACTCCGTCGGAGTCCATTTATTGCTACTATATATATAGGGATCGACCATATATATAATACCAATCAATGCAGGTAAATAACCACAAAACCCGATAAATTTATAGCATCCATACAGCAAATTAACCATAATACGTACCTATAGGTAGTTTGAAACTATTTGAAATACTATTGTATCCGACCGTCGAAGGTGATATGTTAAATGCCAAATGGACGGATATATCGTATACAGGTATAAAAATACGCGTGTATACCTATAGGTAGTAGGTACCTACTTCGTTCGTGTGTTTAGGTTGTCTTGACAACACGCAGTACGAATCGTTTCGACAAAACGCTTGCGAAGGCATATGATGACTGTTGTAGTGAGCACAAGCCACAGTCTGTCATGTGCCTTTGGCAAGTAAAGGCCTTGTGACGTTAACATAATGCAACACGAGCCATCATCAGATGTTGGTTTTTAAAGGTACGTGTATAATATCATATTATATTCATGTATAAGACAGAAAATTCGTTTTTATTTTATAACATAATTTATAGGTAGGTATTATTTCTATACGTCCTGTTATATGTGGTTCAGTTCTAGTAGGTACCGATCGTGTTGTTAAACCACCATTCACGATATATAATATTATTTATGCATATATAGATTATAGGCATTGTGAACTTTATATTTTTCCATTGATTTTAAGTAGGAAACACATTTAATTTTAATAAAGAAATTGAAATATTTGACAATTTTATGGACAATTTCCGTATGCAAATATGTATAATATAATAAATAAATTATTATTTGATTCACATAATAATAAAAATAATTTATTTGGCCAAAAGCATACAATCAAATTGAGATTGTTGTTTTTTTATTTTACGATACCTACCTATGGTTTTCGCCCCTGATAACCGCACTGAAATAAACCTTTATCGGTGATACAAAAGTACATTAAAAATCTAATTCCGTCTTAATATTATGTAGATAAATTGAATTTTTTTTTTTTACAATAGGAAATAAACAAATATTACCTATCTGATTATTATTTAATATAAAGTGATTGCTTATTCAAAATTTGTTAAATTTTAAGAATTTTAATTTTCTCAAATAGTTTTTTCGAAAGTTTTGTTTATGGTTTTATACCTAATATTGTGTTATAGATAATAATAACTTGTTATTACTCGTATAATAAGTAGGTAGGTACTATGCCTAATCCACCCACCAGCTATCATATATAAAATACCTAGGTAGGTACCTATACTATAATGATGATACTATAATATAATATACCAATATAAAAGATATATTTAATTATTTTCAAATAAATAATCGTTAGATTTTCATTTTTCTTAATATGACTTACAAATTGCCTATATAGAGTCCCTTAAAATTTAGATGTGTGGCATTGGATAGGCGACGTGCCTACCTAAAAATAATATTTTTTTTTTTGGTAACATAATAAAAAGTAAATATTTGAAATTTAACTATATAATTGTTTTATAACATAATACAAAATAATATTTTAGATTAATATTGTTCTAATATAATACGGTTTCTAAACAATATTATTTCATAATTTATGAACTTAATTACGTACCTACCTAGTACCTATATACGTATAACTATATAAGAGATATCTAATGTTGACGTCTTACTAGACTATCAGAGGAATATTAAAAATGCAATGAAAAAATTCATTAAATATGGTAATTTGACCTGAAAAGTAATAAATTGTCTTAGGTAAATGTATCAAAGAGCCAAAAAAATGCATTTATTACCTAAAATCTAAAAATGTAAAATAAAATTATTTACCTTTAATTATTAGAGAAATATATTAATACTTTGCAGATATATATTATATAAGTGATAACTATATAAAAGTACCTATAAGTAAAAATGATAAATGTATTAATAGAAATAGATAATTATTATAAATCATTAATGTACCTCAGTTTTATTTCTATTTTGTATGAAGAATAAAAGAACAAATTAAAAAAAAAAAAAAAAATTAAAAAATATGCAAAAGCAAAATTAAAAAGACATATTCTGAATTTTGAATTAGGTACCTATATAGATACTTGTATGACATTAGTTTGTAGCTTGGATTTATACAGGACTTAGACGAAAAGAAATCATTAAGTCATTAACACAATCCTATCTATAATTATGGACTACGGAACAAATATGTACCATATCCTTAGATCTTGTTTTTAGTATTCGCCTTTATCTCACACAAGTGTGGTCAATTATTATTATTTGTAGGTATCCTTCACAAGCCTCCATATTAGTATATTACATTTAATATCTCTTATGTGGCTTCATAATACACTACAAAAAATAATAACCTCTAACTACTTTTCCTTTGGTCTACCTCTCACCTACCTTCTTTTTATATAAATATATAAATCCTTTATATTTTAAACTTTATTTCGCTTTTTTATTAATGTGTCCAAATTATCTCAGCAAACTGTATCTCGTTTTCCCAACTATAGACGTGATTCCCAAACTACCTTTTACATAATCTAATTACATTCTAACCTTTAGTAACTTAACTCATAATTTTTGTTATCTATATTTTATTTTAATGAATTTTATTCTATACTCAACACTCAGCTCCACACAATATGGCTGATATCACTACAGTTTTTCTTTCGTCTTAAACGTTAGTATAGTACCTACTCATCACTCATATACTTACATATATGTACAACAACCTGTCGATTCTCTCCATTTCATCCAACTACACTTTATCCTATTCTCTACATCGTTTACAATAACATTTCTCCATCCTCTTACATATCTGAATATCTCAATTGACTTTATCATTTAAACTTCAAATTTAATTTTTTCATCTCTAGTTTTCAAACCGAAATTATAATTGTTCCGTTTTAGATCTATTTATTTTAGACCTAACTATTTTTAAGTTTTTTAACACATTTTTCTTCATTACTTTCCGTCAAAATGACCCTAGTTTGTTTTCATCATAATTGTTTTTGGCCAAGATAAAATTATTTATATTCCTTAAAACCTTAAGCCCTTGAATATTAAATGTATTAAAATAATATTTAAGCAAAGTAAAAAGACACGTTGATGAAAGGTAAAAGGGCGTCAGCGACATTTTATGAATTTTTCAGGAGAGCGAAAATAACGTATTTTTAATATTTTTTTTAGTTAGATATTTTAGAAACTCATTTATTTATCTTCATGAGACGTATTCTTTTATAGTATTTAGTAATATTAGAATTATAATAAAAGTTTTGAATTCTAAATTTTCACGAATCGATTTTATTTTTAGCATTTATGCTCTATTATTGTTTTTACTTGTAGTTTATTAACAATAGTAAATTAAGGCATTATTCTGGAATAAAATATTATTAAATATAGGTAGGTACCAGGTATATCATAATATATAATATAATATTATATTATATTATAAATTAATGGCGTAAATATGGCATATGAATAATATAAGATACATATGCTAGATGTTGTGCTTACGTAACGAAAAGACCTTTTAGCATTAAATTTAAACATATATGTATATATATATATATATATATATATAACTAATCAATTGACAACTATATAAAAAGGGCTCAAGCGTCTTAATTATTCTAAAAAAAATTCAGGGTATACACGACATACTTATTATTTTAATAAAAAGAAAAACTCAATTCCACAAAAATATTTACTTTTATTTTGTAAATACGTATTTCGATAACAATATTATTATCTGCAGTATACCTACACAATACCGACTTATTTATTATACGTAATATCGACTTATTTGGTATTGTGTACTGAAGATAATAACATCGCTATCGAAATACGTATTTACAAAATAAAAGTAAATATTTTTGTGGTATAGAGTTTTTCTTTTTATTAAATTAAAATATTTACGAGAACTCTAGATCATAAACGACATACCTAGTTACCAGAGATGGGTTGAATTAAAAATTTAGGTATCGAACGGAAATATGAAATTTAAGATCGAATCAAAGCGAACATTTAGTTTTAATGTCCAACCCGAACCCGAACTGAACTATAGTTTATGTTGAACTCGAACTAGTGCCGCCTTAAAGATATTTTTTGTGAGGAGTGCTGACAAAATACTTTCTTGAAAACCTAAATAAGCAAAAAAAAGATCAAGTTAGTTTAGTGGCGAACTCGAACCCATTCAAAAAATGTTCGAGTTCGAATAGTTCGTCCAAGTTCGAACTTCTACTCGAATTCGAACTCTTTGATGAAGCTGGGTTTGGTTCGACTTTTTGCTACTAAGTTCGATTTTCGAACCTGAACCGAACTCTTGAAGTTCGGTTTAATTTTTCAAACTTCGAATTATTCGACTAACTCTTAGTATAGCACCTATTATGTTGGTTACTCTATATGATCGTAATAATGTCATTTTAGCATGATTCTATACTGTAGGTATCTGTTAAATTATAATTTTTTAATGTAGTAATGTGGCATTTAGGCCCTTTATAAAAACTATGGAAAAAGAGTCATAGAGAATCTTGCACGAATTCGATATAGATATGTACGCAGATAAGCACAAAAAAAAATTCTATTATATGAGTATATGTATTGTCACTTACTTGAAGTGTCGCTTATGCCCTTTTGCCTTTAAAATTTCGATATAGTGATATTTATTTATATAGTCAGTGGCATATTTAGGAGAGTAATAAAGTATAATAAGTAATAATAATACTTGATTGTGTTAAGTCCATTGTATTAAGAGTATAATATAACAAACAAAAGTGGGGTATTAATAATAAGGTAATAATAAGTTTTTAATAAGTTAAAGTTAAGTTAGTAATTTATTCTTTTTTAAACCTTTAAACTCAACTAGTTTATTATTATAGTCATTAACTAACTCACTCCAGTTTATGATTTAGAGTACTTATGGATTTTATTAATTTTTTAAATTTTATTAATTTAATCAGTTTAAATTTTATTCTAATAATTACATTTTTTTACAGTTAATTTCCATAAGTTGTAACTTATAACTAATAACTATTCATTTAAGTAACACATTGGGTACGAACGATTGTTTATTACATATTTATATATTCGGGGCTTTCCTGAGGAGAGGAGGTAAGACACCACCCATTTTAGGAAAGTAAATTTAAGTTGGTAAATTTACCAAAGTAAATGTATTACTATTAAAGTATATGTGGTTCAATTGGAAAACTATTGAAAAAGTCTTTAGACCTCTTTTTTGCTATTTATTTTTTCGGGGGAGTAAATCGTCAGTAAATTAATGCCAGTCGGAATTTAGTCAGTAAACTTTAGGTTTGTCGACAAATTACAGAAAAAGGTGATAACCTTTTTTTTTTAGATAAAAATAAATATAAGATACTTATATTATAAAAAAATAATAATATATGTACTTATATAAATACAATAAATATATAATATAGAAAACATAATGTAGAGTACTTGAAAAAATATTATAGATAACATCTATAGTTTCGACCATATTTTTTTACTAATTAATTTTTTTTGGGGACACCCTCCTTTAAATATTCTTCGGAGCAGTAGCCCTGTATATACATAATGTTATTCGGTTCCACTTTCAAATGTAATAATAATTAATAAGTATAAAATTGCATAACAATTAATTGTTAATAAATAGATACATAAAGTTGTAAAACTAAAAAAGTAAAATATGAGGAAATTTATTACAGTCGTTATTGTGTACTGAAGATGATGAAATCGTTATCAAAATATGTAGGTATATACAAAATAATAGTACCTATGTATTTTTGTGGAATTGAGTTTTTATATATAAAAATTAAGAATCTACAAGTACCTACTCCAAATCATAAATTTATGACACTACAAAATATTATTGAATAATTATAAAGATTCAAATTTAAGTTTTTTGCAGGAAAAATAAAAAAATCAACTATTTTTCAGCAGAATTATAGTTTATGACGTTTAAAAAAATATGTGGAAAAATCGAAAAATCACTTTACTAAAATACTGACACCATTAAATAATTCATTGTTTTATTATATACTTATATTACTAACTTATAAAATATTATAAAAAGTGTAAATAAACGAGAACGAGAACAACAAATGCCAAGAATTGTTAGGTTATTAATATTGTATTAATGTATTATAATTATAAGGGTATCTATATAATTAATAATTATGTTAGAAATGAGTATATTTAGATAAATATGGGCATTAAGTATTAATTATAGCTAAAAAGGTTATATATTTTTTAAACTTTTTAACTCAACTATATGGTTAATTGTTTTTGCTATTAACTCTAACTAATACTTGACTGATTTATATTTTCATGGTAAAAACGTTTTACAGTTAATTTTTATAGTCGCCCAGTTATAAATGTAAGCATTAATGCATATCCAATTGGATGTAACAATTTTTGTGAGTTCTTTATACATTACCTATATTAAATTAAAATATAGATAAAATTATTAATTGTTAATATATTTTTAAAAAACAGGAAAATGTTGAGAAATTTATTATTATTACAACTAAACTTAATGAATGGAATTTATTTTTTGTTAAAAAATCATCATTATTAAATTTATTATCCTTGAACCGAAAACTTTCGAGTGAATTTAACATAGCTTATTTAGTTAATAATTTTTAAAGTGAAAATTGATATACACAATATTGTATCGTGTATCGTAGCAGTGCGTTAATAAGCACATTAATATGTTTTTACGAGTACATAGGCATAATAATATAATAGTGGAAAAATACGATGTGACGATTTTTTATCAAAAATTTAATGTACCTACCCTATATATTACTTATTTCCACAAATAAATGTTCAAGTTCTGATCTCAGCAGCCATTTCATGTAGACGAATAAAAGTTATCAATTCGTAAATAATCATCTACTTGATACTTCACAAAAAGTGACAACTCGAAAATTTAAAAAAACGGTATAGGTAGGTAGGCGCATGGTGCAGCAGGTATATCGATTTCACCAGAATGTAAAATTATTCATAGTCTATAGACCGACGACTGATGTAATGACCTATTACACTGAGAAACTTTTATAAACTTTATGAGGGCTGTTTATTTGTAAATCGGGAATGTAGTAGCTGACTTTAGTGAGATAATGTATCTATATAGTTCTGAATTTTGTTGTTTCAAATTGAATTCCTTATTTCCTACCTATTAATTTACATTTGATCGTATATAATATACTTATTGATTTTTGACGTATTACCTGTATTTTAATATTCGATGCATATTAACTCTTAAATTGTTTTAAATTTAATAATATTAAAAACAAAATATTTCTTTTATATTATTAAATTAAATTTCGAACTATAAAAATAATATCCGACGGAATTCATAGAATATAAAAGTTTCGACGGAATTGATAATATGACAATATGCGACTGAATCGATATAGGTCATAGCCCATATAGGTATATAATATATTATAATATGTATGGCTCTCAGCCGAATCAATATTTAGCGAAATCAATTAAATTGGTAAAATCTATGCAAATTTCGTTCATAGTCGTTTTAATAGTTATATAACTTATAGACATGAAATAAACAAATAAATTATATTATTTTTGATCATCCTTTATTCTTGTTCATAGCAGGCTCGTTTTATTACTCCATTCTCAACATAGCTATGCCTCATTTTCTAGTAAACTTTTACTAATTCTCGATCTTCTACTGCAGGGTTCGACAACTTTTTTATCGACGCAGGCCATATTTTTTTTTTTTTGAACATTTCATCAGGGTCCACATTAAAATAAATATTACTGAAAATAAAATTTTAACGAATAATACTAATAATTTTATAAATATAATAAATCTTAATACGAATTTTAGTGTTCAGTTATCTATATTTACTATTTTTGAACAAAATATTATTAATGACAATTATTATTAGATATTATTATTATTGCTTTAAATAAAATAAAATAAATTTATAAGTGTATATATAAGGTTTTCCGCTAATTAATTTATATCCGCCTTCTTAGATTAGATGTTGATATTCGTAAAACTGCATTCAAGCGTTCGTCGCTATTAACCGGGAAGAATATTTATTTTTTCGATATTTAACAATCGAAAATATTTGGTCACAAATATAAGTGCTACCGAAAGAAGTAATCATTTTTTTAGCAAAACTTTTAAGACCTTGAAATTTATTTCAATAAGATTTGAATAAAATATTTGTAAATTATTACTTCATTTAAATGCAGTTTAAGAACATCGTTTTAACTTCTATTTGTAAGCTAGATCCAACATCGTCAATGTCAACAGAAAACGGTTTCTGAAACAATTTGATTTTTTTTCATGTATATAGAAGTCCGAAAATCTTAGTGAAAATTCGTTTTGAAGTTTTTCAATTATATTTAAAGTTTTCAAATAGTTTTTCAGCATGAAGATTCGGATGATCCGATTACAATTTTACAACATACAAAATGGTCCAATTAACATTAATAATTTTTCATTAACATGTTTGTGTAATAATTTTAATTTCATTTTAAATGCTTTTATATCTGAATACATATCTGATGATAATTTAAATCTTTACCTTGTAGTTTCGTATTCGATTCATTTAATAAAGTTGTTATATGTATCAGTTAAAAAGGCAAGATTAAGTATCCATATTATACATATGTATATATGTATATATATATATATATATATATATAATATATATATTATATTATTATACAATATTTTATTGATTACTTAATGAACTTTTTAAATTAATTATTTTAATTTGTCTATGATCGCCAGTGGGACTGTCAAATTTTAATTTATGCTCTGTTTCATAGTGACGATTAACATTATACACTTTTACAGATATAATAGTATTTTTGTTAATTAAACATAACAGTTTACCTTTATTTTCGATAGAAAAGTATAAGTAAATTAGTCCATGATTCGTTGAATATACGAACGTTCATCGCATATTTTTCGTTTCTTTTGTCATTACAACATTTATAACACTATATTTCTTCTCACTCATTTTCTCCGCAAACATCCGACATAAGCAAACTCGCCTTTATACTTCTTAGGACTCCTCATACTATTTTGACCAGTTTACGCCGGTTTTCGACCTGACGATATATAATTATTTATATAAATTATAAAATATAGCTTATGCTCAGCTTTAGTATAAAATTATTTAAAATACCATTTTACGTTTTAATTAAAGCACAGTAGACCATGGTTTCAAGATAAATATCTCTTTAATTCCAAGGTGTCTAATGATTTGCTGTAAAGCGTTCAGAGTTCTGGGTTTCTTAATGAGATTAGTCAATAATTTTTGGTACCATCATATTTCTCTAAAGGTTCTTTACTGTGTTCTAATTCGTCCTGTTCTAAAAAATAGCAGTATACTTTGGGATCACCATTAGGGTTGCCAACTATTTAAATGTAAAATGTAGGACAATGCAGAAAGGTTTTGCTTAAGCTCGAAAAACAAAAGATCATTCATTTTTTTTTTTTACTAATTTTGATATACCTTTATTTATTCAATCTCTTTCCTACCGACTGATTATTTATTTATTAAGATGAACATATTGAAAAAGTTTAGTTTTTAGGAACAACAATATTTTTATTATTAAGACAGAGTAATAAAAAATTAAAACATACTAATAAAAAAAAAAAAAAATGGGAAATATTAATACACTTGCTCGAGCTTTGTGCATATTTTAAAATTATTTTTGATTACAAGCATCTTTATATATTTTATTAAAATAAAATGATACAAAATAAAAAAACAATAAGAAGTATTAATACATTTGCTTTGGCTTTGTGCACATTTTAAAATTCTTTACCATAACAAACTTATTAATTATATATTTTATTTAAATATAACGATACAAAATACAAATAAAAACAATAGAAAAATAAAATATGAGCAAAAAATGATGAGTCATACAGGGGTGCGTTCGAATATTCGGAGTTAGAGCAGAGTAGTGTAGAGTAGAGTAGCGAGTTGGGTAAAATAGATAAGAATGGAGTATCACAGAATAAATTGATATCCGAACAATAATAATATCTTTTGATAAGTGACCCGCGGACACGATTATAATTTAAAACAAGGATTTTAAGTTTTTTTTATATTCAAAAATGGAACAAGATGATTCAACAATATTTTTAATTGTAGATGAATGGGAAAATCACTGAATAATCTACTACAAACAAAAAATAAA
>JAIPRL010011859.1:0-12860 GCA_025469235.1 Pemphigus obesinymphae
AAACATCATAAATTCGCCCCCTCATCACGTCTCAACTCCCTAAAACATCCGACCCTCTGGTAGAAGCTCAAGCTTGAGACAGAGTACCCCCCCCCCCCCACAAAGCAAGTCAATACATGGTCAATTTAATTCATAATCCGTCCGTCTGGAGACTTCCAGGTATATTTGTGAATGTTCTTATGGGGGAAAGTAGTACTACTGATTACTAAACTTCTGTATGTCGCAAATGTTTCTTTGACCATTGTCGTTTCTCTCTTCATGGACACTTTCTAATCCAATAGTGGACACAAATATTGGCTCCTTCCCTATTTTAGCGTTTGTGTCTCCTAGCACGATTTTTATTGCTCTTCCGGGTAAGCTGTCATAAATCCTGGTTACTTCTTCACATAATTCATCTTTATCAACTTCATCACTGTTTTCCGTTTGTGCATGTATATTAATTAGGCATATCTCTTTGGGTTTAGTTTTTAGTATTGTAGAAATTTGTTCGGATATTGGATTAAATTCAAGTACACAAGATTCGAGTTCTTATGGACCGCAAAACCCATCCCAAAATTATGTTTGTAATCCGTTCCTTTATAGAAAATTATGTAATTATTAATTTTTATCTGCCCTTCACTCGTCCATCTAGTTTTTTTATAATGCTGTAATTTACACTGAATACTGACTCAATACTTCTATAAGAGTCTGACATACATCGGCATGATATAAGCTTAAGATGTTCCAAATCGCGATCTTAATCTCTTTTTTCTTCCGTTTCCTTTTTCCATTTGGGTTTTTCGTTTCTCTAGTCCGAGGCTTTATTGATGGTTTCTTAACAACTTTTTTTATGATGTAAGGTTGTTAGCCATACGATCAACTTCCCATACCTTAGGGAGGAGGAGCTTGAAGCCCCGGGTTCACTAAACCCGTAAACACAATGACTGTGTTTCCTCTAGGGATAAATAAATAATAACACACAAATAACTTTTATGTTTATAACATTACAAAATCAAAATTTTTTTTTTTGTAATTCAACTTTTTAGCACTAAAATATTTATAATTAACTCAATATTAATTTAAATTATATAATTTTAAAATTAAATAACATTTTTTTTTTTTTTTTTTTTTAAACGATATCGGCAAAGCTTTCCAACTCCCCCTGGAACTTTCCGCTGGAATTACTTCAGAGGGAGAGGGTGTCGCCATTATTTATTGAATGAAAATATACACAGCATAATATAACAGAGCATAGCATAAAATGTACATATTAATATGATTATATACAGAAGATATAGTAACAACAAGAAGCTTTGTTGAATATCCGACGATGTACCTAATACCACTTCGACTTCACGATCCGGCTGGGATGGCCCGCCGATCTAGATATCCCGTTCGGATTTAACTTCTCGGTCCGGCCTACGCCCGCTGACCTTGCAAACACGTTCGTTCACGGTACCGGATGCGTCTGCCTGGATCTCTCCTCGGCTTCCTTTGTTGACATGATCCGGGGCATAAGCTTACATATCGAGGTCCAGTGACGAGGTGATAGTAGCATTATATCCACTAGGTTGTCGGGTCTTAGTTCCTCGACGTTAATTTCAGCGCACGTTTGTCTTCGCCAGTTCTCCCATGCGTCACACTGGAAGAATGGATGCTCTGCATTGTCTGGGGAAAATCCGCATTGCACACAACTGTCGGAGGCCTGAATATGAAACCTCCATAGATATGCACCGAAGCATCCGTGCCCCGTGCGCACCTGTGTCACGTGAAAGGTCACCTCGCCAAAACAGCGCGAGGACCATCTGCCGATGTCGCTTATGAGCCTGTGTGTCCACCTTCCCTCGCAGCATGAATCCCATTCGTTTTGCCAGCTGACAGCGAGTTTTCTCCTGGCCTCATCACGGTGCTGTCCTTCATATACTTCCGACCATTCCCTAGCGAGCAGATGATTGGTGGGATTTCTGATACTACAGCCGTGGCGCCGTAGGATACTGTACGGTAGCAGCACGCGGCGCGTAGTTGGGAACGTCTGTGCACGGCCGCTAATCTCTTCCAGCCTCCGACCCGCATAGACTCTGCCCAGAAAGGTGCCGCATATAATATCCTGGAGGTGATTACACTGGACAGGAGCCGTCTGAATTTCTGCCTGGGTCCTCTGAGGTTGGGCATGAGGTAGCCCAGCTGCTTCGCAGCCACCACTGCTCTCTCTGCGACTAGTTCAGCGTGTTCTAAGAAACCCATCTTTTTGTCAATTTGGACGCCAAGTTACCGTACACTTCGCTTTGACCTGATGGTGTGGCCTGCGTACGTAACAGACATCTCGTTGCGAACCCTCCTTTTAGTAAAAACTATGGCCTCCGTTTTTTCCGCTGCGAGCCTCAGCCCATGGCCATGTATCAAAACGTTGATAGTCTCAAAAGCTTCGGCCAAACTGTTCTCCAGGAGTACTGGGACGGACTGAGTTGATATGATAGCAACATCATCCGCGAAAGCAATCATCTCGACTCCATCGGGCATGTCCAGCCTAAGGAGATCGTTGTAGAGTAGGTTCCACAAGTCAGGTCCGAGGACAGAATCCTGGGGTACTCCGCACAACATCACCTTAGTGAATTGGGTAGCTCCAGATGGGCTCGCTACCTCTACTACTTCTAGACTTCGAGCATTTTTAGAAGGCTTCTCGGTACTTCTTTGGCCCTGGCTGCCTCTATAATCGCATCCCAAGGGGTGGAGTTGAATGCATTCCGCCCATCCAGTGTTAGCATACCTACTAACCTATGCTGGAGCCTATGTCCGGCGGTGGCAGCCCGTATGATTGACCTCAGGTGAACTAGGGCATCTAGGGTCGAGCGTCCACGTTTAAAACCATACCGGTTTGAAGCAATCGCACGGTCCTGTACCAAGTGATCTCTGAGCCTGGACACTAGTAGCTTTTCTAGAAGCTTGCCACAGCTGTCGAGAAGCTGAAAACAGGCTGAAAGGAGGCCTATACGCTGAAGGGCTGTCAAGTGGCTTGCCCGGTTTCGTGATCAAAACGAGTTTGCCAGTTTTCCATCTCACCGGGAACTGCCCGTCGGTGAGGCAGCTGTTGAAAACCTGCTGAAACCGGTGTGGATCATAGGATACCGCTACCTTGATAATCTCATTGGTAATCCCGTCGGGGCCCGGGGCTTTACCGTTTGGCAGCGACATCGCGGCGGTGGCCATCTCGTCTGCCGAAAAAGGAACTACGTCCATGATCCCGGGACTCGCTGTGTTTCCGGGCACCTGAAGTTGCACTGAGGGAAATAGTGCGTTCACCACATTTTGTAGCCTGCCGGGCAGCTCTATCCCCGGGATTAATTTTGCCCTGCGTAGCCGTTTCATGATGATTCTGTATGGTTTACCCCAGGGGTCATTATCGACTGTTGCAATGAGGTCGGCCCAACATTTTTCCTTGGCTGCTTTAATCGCTGTGGCCAGAGATTTGCGTAGAGCTTTCCACTGCTCATGGTATTCGCGGCTGGCATGTTCGCCCCGTCTGGATCTCACCCTTTGGAACTGGCGCCTGGTCTTTAGGCATTCGCCACGCAGAGAGCCGATGTCGTTGCTCCACCATGGGACGGAGTTTCTGCGCGTTGTAGCAAGACGACGAGGAATGAAAAGGTTGGCCGCTTGGGACATCCAGTCCACCAGCTCAGATGCCCCCGCCTCCGCGGTTGGTGCCGGTGGCAGAAGTGGGGTAACCGCAAGAGCAGCCGACAGGAGTCCTTTATCTATTTTACTCACCGCCCATCCTTCGTGAGATTGGTGTGCTGATGGGGTGGATACGCCTGAGTCGAAGGTGATGTACCTGTGAAGGCTCAGTGACTCTGCGTCAACCACCATCCAGTTGCTCACGCTGTTTCGGAGGCGTGCGGACACGAATGTCACGTCGATGTGCGCTTCGGAGCACCCACGTACGAATGTCGGTTCTAGTCCATCGTTGCATACCGCCATATCTAATGTGGACATCAAGTCGGCCAAGAGATTACCTCTGGCATCGTCTCTCGGGCTACCCCAAGTTCTCGACTTGGCATTGAAGTCCCCTGTTGCGATGACCTTATGCTGAGCTCCAAACGCAGAAGGAAATCCTTGAATTCTGCTATGGCGCAATTTGGAGTCCAATAGCTGCTGTAGAGCCTGAAAGCAGGAAATTCTATCCATTTGAAACCTGGTTCCAACGGTCCAAACCCGTTGACGGGAGTTCTACCAAAAATCGGTTTTTATTCATCGGTAATTAAAATAAATATTATTTTATTTAAATGTATTTTATTATATGTCATTTTATATATTATTATTACTATTATTATATTTTATGTTTAATATCTTATCGTTGTTGGATGTACTATACCATACAAAAATAAATAAAATTAAATAACATTTAAAAACTAAAAAAATAAATGCCTAAGGTCTAACGAACATATTATAACATCCAACAGAATAAGAAATAAATAACGAGTCTTATTACCAAAAACCATATTGTTATTAAGTATAATTTTAACAAGTTTTCTGTTCTGTATTATAGTATAATTTACATAAAATCAATTCACTTCAGTCCAGATAGGTTATTATTGTCTTTAACGATTATGAGTTCGGTGAAAAAACATCCGATCGTGTGAAGAGGTAAAATCTCACAGTGTAGAGAATGTCTCACAGTCATAAAGATATCTAAAAGAGCAGATGTCACTTTTAGTTGAATATTTCTTCAATAGTTATAAACTCGTGGCTGCAATAACAACGATTAAGTAGTAAAAATTCAATAACAAATAACAGTGGTACACATACAAACACTCGAGAATATAGTTTTCAATAAATTGCATTCCTCATTATTATAGTCAGTTAATATAATGATACTCGTGCTAATCAAGCTCAAGATATCGTGCAATATGTTGAAAACAAATTACAAACACTACAAAAACATTTTTATATTATATACAATATCAGAAATTGGCTGTATAGACTACTTATTAGTTATTACTTAGTACGATTAAATGTGTTATATTATTAACAATATAATATTATAGAGTACTTTTAAATATTGTTTTTAACATTATGAAAAAATTACTAAAGTAGGTGATTGAAATTTTAGTCTGTATAAGTCATCCACTAATACGTCATATATTTATTAAATGATAAATTAATTGAAATATCCATTTAAATAATTTTAATATAAATATATTTGTGTATACATACCTATAATTTTAAATTTAAATTATATAATATCTATGATAATTCATTGAAATATGCTAATGTGTAGCAATAATTTGTAACAATTTCTAGGCAAATCAATCTTATTTATTTATATAATAATAAAGGCATAATAAAATATAGTTAACTGTGAAACGAGTCATCAAACATGTGTATGATTAATAAATAATATAGTCGGTGGACTTGTTTCAAATACAAAAAAAATAGGTACAATGTACAATGTACATAGGTACTAATATTTATTATAATTTATAAAAACGTCTTCTTCACTATAAAAATACCATAATTGATTAAAAAAATATATTTAATGGTTATATTAACAGCCATTAATTGTATTAACATTTTGGTTTTTATTCAAATTGAAACTTTCCGGCTAGTTTTCGATAGCGCAACTTTGCATGTTTGCTCGTCATAAACTGAACATGAAATATGATAAATTTGCATATTTTTATTATTATTTTTTTTTTTTTATTTAGATAGATACTTATAATTTATTACGACGAAAAGCTCAAAATTATACTATACATGTTCTTTTTAGTACCTATATTTGAATGTCATAAAGTGGGTAAAAAATGTTTAAGAGTATATACTTGTATATACCTCAATACCTAATCATTATTGTTTTAAAATACATTTGAAATTAAATCTTCACGAAACGCGACTTATTATTCTTATAAAAAAGAGGATAATTAATTTTTAACGAGATTAGATAATATAATTCAATCTCATTGAATGGTAATTTACAAATCTATTCGTAAATTATTGAGGATTATGTTTAAGTACCTATATTAAATTAATATAATAATATAGAAACCATCTTATTGATAAGTGATTTTTATTTATATATTACTCTAGTCTCCAACATATTATGTATTATAGATATCATTTAAATTGTATAACATCAAATTGATATTGACAATATCACCTGATATAATATAAAGTATTAATCAGAGTATGTATTTGTATTATTACCTATCTTATAATATGGCAAAAATAAATTGATATATTACATAAAATTACAACTTCAAATTATCACTATTATATAATATTATGAATTACTATTTATGACAATATAGCATATTATGCATAACTACTACTGTTTATTCATTTGTTATCTAATTATACCTAAAATCTAAATTAGTGAACAACAATGAAAAATTCAGTCTTCCATATAAATACTAATTTTATTAATCGCTATATTTTGAATATTTATTATTTGAAATGTTTTGATAGACAATATAGTACTTTACTGAATATTTATTTTTATTATAACCTAATTTGTAATAATACATTTTTTTTAAATAATAATTAATATTAATATTTATCTTTGTCTTTGCGTTTCACATATAGAAACTTAAATTATTGCTTAATGATTTTATTACTATCTAAGATATATTCATATGCCTATTATAAATTCAAGATATTACATTAATATATTACATATTATAATGTTATAATTTACATATATAGATAGGTGTAGCTCGTATTTTTAGGGGAAGAGGGGATATTAAATTTGCTATTGTGTATAATTTCTAATAAATGACTTTTTTTTGTCAGGTAATATTCTTAAATAAGGGTGTGAAACCCCCCTTAAATACTCCTATGTAACTACTATTATTTGATAACGGGCATATTAACAATAAAAATACTGAATACCTACGAGATTAAATTGTATAACTTGGAAATATTTTATTTTTCAATAATTATATTAATATTACTATAAATATTTTTTAATGATTACTAATAAAGTTATAAAGGTTAAATACTATTGTTGATTTTGTACTTGATGGAACATTTACAGTGTTTCTATAATGAATACCGAATATTCACACACATACTCAATAAGGCGATACAACGACAAATGTTTTGAAAAAACCCTTTTCCCTTTAAAACCTATGTTTTTAAATTTTAATTCATAGTATTTTGAGATAAATATAAAAATAAATAAACCATAATATTTCCTGTAAAGTTCTCATACGAATCTCAATGTCACATAATTTGTCCTCATTTTCGCCTATTTCTTAACGTTTTTACGTTCAGGTCACCTGTTTTCGCCATGACGAAAAAAGTGATGTGACATATCGATTCATATGAGAAATTTGCAGGAATATTATGAAGTTATTTTTATTAATTATCATAAAATATTTATATATGTATTGCAATATTTTAAGAATAATTGTAATAAATCCAAGTTTTTAAAACCCGTGTTAATTAATCAGGTATATTAGACATCAATAAATAAATTATACCATAATATTTTATAAATTTATCATACGTATCAATATGTCACATCACTTTTTTCATCACAGCGACATAAGGTGATACTAAGCGTGAAAACGTTAAAAAAATGATTGAAAATGAGGAAAAATGGTTAGATTAGTATGAGAATTTTACGGGAAATATCATGGTGTATTTATTTTTACATTTATCTCAAAACACTATGAATTAAATTTAAAACCTAGTTTTCAAAACTAGAAAAAACATTTCAAAACTTTCGTCATTGTGTCACCCCACTAAGTAAGTATGTGTACGAATTTTTGGTATACATTTTAGAAAAATCCTGTATAATATTACGTAGAAAGGTATATATTTATATATAGTCCTTTATATTCAAATTTAACAATACACAACGATAAAATGTATTTAATATTCAAGTATGTTAGATTTAAACATGATATCTGAGTGATAGCTCTTCATATCTATAGCTCATAGATATGATCTAGAGCTATCATAACTGTGAATATAATATATACCTAAATCCTAATGGCTAAAACATTTATTGGTAAATTATAAACGTAAATATTTATATACAATTTATTTCAGATTTTTTTTCCTCAACAGAATTTATTCTCGAATACTTTTATTACATTTTTACATTTATAGTATTCTAAATTCATAAAGAATTAAATTATAGATTTTCAATATGAATAATCCAATCTCAATTAATAGATAGTTAAGATACATTTTTTTTCTACGCATATTATATACTTGCATAATTATTTGTCCACCTCTAAATAAATCCCAAAAACTTCATATTTGATTTAATTAAAATTAACATTCGTCATTAATAAAGTTGAAATGCTAATTAATCTATCATCAAACATATCAAGGTTTCTCTTTTATTTTATTAGTTGGCAATATTGTCAATAAAAAAACATTAGACGGATAGGTAATTTAAAAGTTATACCTAATTATTGAAAATAAAATAGTGACTCCTCTTTTTTTTATACCTAATATAATATTCTCCAAACACAAATACACAATATGTTTACATCATCCATAACTTTTAAATACCTATACACTTTAGACTTTAGTTGACATGAAATTTGAAGCCTGATTTCAACTACATTCAGCATTTAATTTGTTAGTGACCTCGTCTATCCCCACGTGATCTATTTGCACCACCATACTACCGACGTCATATTGCCAAGTGCCAACTAAAATGAATACAACAGATGAAAGGTGCGAATGAACCAAAGTCCAACAACTGAACTCGCTTAAGTCCATTTTATAATTTAATTTAATTGAACGAAATCATATTCATTCACTGACCACCGTACCATCACAAATTCTAAATTGTATAAATACTTTATGTTAAGTATATAGTTTATACTGATAAGTTAAATTTATCATCTTGTTTAAACGTATTTTTAAATTCAATCTGTTAGTCAATCGGAAAACATATAATTATGTTGTCATGTACAACCCGTAATTGGTTCGCTGCCAAGACTGTATACGTGAGCATATACGAGTAAATAGCCATAGTAATAGCCAATAGATATATTGAACATTACTATAATCGTCGATGTACTGCAGATTATATATATATATACTTGTATATATATACGAAGGAACCCGGTGTTGTCTAAAAAGGGATTACGTTAGGTTAGAACTTGATAAGGTAATTTCAATAAACGTGCAACAATATATTGGTACTTGTTTTTCATAAATATTAAATACAAAATTTATTATTTAAACTACACACTTCCCAAAAGGCAAAATATTAAAAGTATTAGGTAGTTCATAATAACATACATAGTGAGATAATATAGTGCCCAAAGGTACAATTTTTGTACAATGTACATATCTTAATATCTTTATAATTATAACGTAGATCTGGTCGTGTAATTCTAATTACTGTATAAATGCTAATTACTACTTACTATATATTATATAGTTAGTTATATATAATTAATAAACTATATATTTATTTGTATTTATTATTTCACACTCCCTCCCCATGTATATATAGCACTTATATACAAACATTTACAGCTATTTTGTAGAAACTACGATTACACATATGAGGCTATCTCTCATTGTATACATATTAATAACTATGCATCAATATATGACAAAAATAGAATATAAGGATTGTATAATGGAGTTAAGATTTCATTAAAGGAGGAATATTATTAATTTCCAATGTCCGATAGTTTTTGGCGCTGCGACGGAGTCTTCGTTGTACATTCTATTGCAATAATATCAGTGACGGCTCGTTGGCTTTGAAAGTGGGAGGGCGATTAAAAATCATTCATTTTTGAAAAGCATAGAATATAATAATAATTTATTAAACCAAAATTAATAACACATAGAAAAACAAAATTATAAATACGTTTTACACAAAAAACGCAAATTATAAAATAATGAAACTTTAAAACTAAGTTTTATACTCAAAATTTATGTGTTTATCTTTCATTTCACTAAATAGATCTTCCAAGTTGTCTTATTTAAATTTTCTATTAATTTGATAGGTATTAAATTTTTATTCACTATATTATAAAAATATAATATACTCCAATAATAAACGAATAAATTAAATAAATAATAAAGAAATATGGAAATGTGCACGAGCCACGAACAGACAGTAAACAAGTATTCTGTATTGTTTCGCAGTCGGGCGGTCCACATGCATGTCGGCCGCATAGATAACAAAGATATGGATGAGCCATGCTATTATATTCAAATGTGCTCGAAGAGAGAGAGCTTGTTACCAATATGGTTACTGTACGGTATAGAACAGTGGTTATATGTTGTAGCCAGTAATCACGTCAACAACAATTCTTATCAGTTACCTTTAAAGTATTATCATAGATAACTTATAGAAAAAATTATCATTTATCAATTACCAAGTAACCATTCAATTAAAACCATAAGTAACCACTGTGGTAACTAGCGTTCTCTTCCGATTCACAACACTTCATGTATTAGGTATAGGCGTGGCCCATCCATATCTGTATTATCTATGAATATAGATTTATTTATTATCTATGGTCTGCACGCATGCGTGATATTCTTTGCGACATGCAGACAAACGTTGTGCGCTCCCCATAAAATCCGTCACCGGCGTCGTTGTACGCGTGTGATAACGTTACGTGTGATAACGATTGTCGTAGCCGTCGCGGATATCCCCATACGGACGGACGGATATATACTATATACACCGCGAGCGTCTACAGACAGCACATGAGCAAATTTCTTATCACTTATTATATCGTAATTTCTTATCAATTATCATATGGACAATGAACGTAAATAATTAAATAATACGTATAATATATAAAATAATGATATTGTCACTAAGTCTTGTGTTATTAACATTATTGTAATAAGTTATATGATAATAATAAAAAGTTACCTAGTAATAATAATAAAAGTAAATATATAAATGTAGAATATAATATGAAATTGTCATTTGTGTTATGTATAGGTACCTATATTAATGTAGGTAATAAGCTATTTGCCTATTGTTTTCAAATTTTCGAATTTTTTGAATTTTTCGAACGCAAATTTTTTCCGTTTATTTAAACGCCGTTCTTCAGACGAGCGTCTAGAGAGACAGCAAAAAAATCAAATAATATTGACGATTTAAAAGAAAATGATGGGTCTCCTTATGCGTCCACATCGATTCCCAATTTGACCAAATTTTTTTTTTTTGACCCAATTTACTCAAATGTAAAATTTTGAAAATTCTACATTTATATATTTATTTTTATTATTATATTATATTTTATTATTATACATAGGTACCTATACCGTATTATACGATCGCGGCGGCCGCGAAAGAGGAGTCCGTCCGTCGCCGTGTATAGTACGTAATAATCGCGGAAAACGGGAGCCGACGACGCGATAAATGGCCGTAATATATAAAGTTCACGTGTATATTATACTCTGTTTATATTACATTACCTATACTATACGCGTCGTACACTATTTATGTATATACCGTCGAACGAGGGTGGAAAAATCCAGCGATTCTCTGCCGTTTATATTATTATTATTATTATTATGCGGCGTCGTGTGTGCAGCCGTACACCATATTATATATAATAATGTAGTGTAAATGCTCGTACAAACGATTGTGGTCGTACCTACATTGTACGCGGTGAACACACACAAATTGCCTTCGATAAAGCAGAGGTGCGGAAAAAAAAAAAAAAATGGAAAAAAAGGGGGAAAAAAAGGCAAAAAAACACACCTATACCCAGGGCCGCCGTCCCGAGGAGGGGACGGGATGATATCTATCACCAGTCGGCGTATAGTGAAGATGAGAGTCAGTCCGACGGCTTTGTGTTTTTTTTTTTTTTTTCTACGCGTTTTCAACGAAGTATAATTTTTTTGGAGTTTTGTCCGGAAATTATGCAGAAATGAAGTGTATTTTTGGAGATTTTAAAACTAGAAATCAGAAATTATTTTATTTTTTCACATATTTTCACTCCCCCGGAAAACCATTCTTCGGGACGGCCTCGCCTATACCCGCTGGGGCAATATAATTATATAGTTTATTGAAAACGAAAAAAGAACCGGTCACTATGTATAGGAGATGGCCTAGGCCGGGGGTAGGATACTGGCGGCGGACACATATTGAGTTTGAAAACAGCAAGTCGTTTCTCTGGACAAACCGATTCTGAACGAAGTACAACCCGAGCAAATAGATATATAGCGTAATATAGATGATGAAAAAAAAAAATAAAAAAAAATACGGCAATTACCCAGTTTGCGCCTGAAAATTTTATAATTTATTCCTAAATATTTACGATACACGTACGAATCACTAAATTAAATACATTATTTTAGATTATCGATTTTATAAATTCATCCGATTTCAACATAAAATGAACTTAATAACTGGTAACTGCCTGACCTAACTGCCTACGTCTAAATTCGAATAGTTAACGTGTTAAATTGTTGTCCAATAATAGTCTACATATATATATATATATATATTATATATACGTACAATGTACGTATGTGCAGATGTGCTCTGCAGTGTCTCAAAATTAATTATAAATAATATACGTAATATAGTATATACGAATATAGACACACCTATAAATATAGGTACTTACTTACTTCATACGAATACAAATAGGTTTTTTTTGTTTTTTTGTTTTTTTTGTTTTTTTTTTATTAAACGTAAAGTAAACGTAGACTTAAACTAAACACCGTAAAATGCAATTGAACGTTAAACGACCGTAACATTAGTTTATATCAATTATAAGCAACAACGAAATTTTTCCGTTGTAAAAACCAGGGAGTCAAAACGGGTTAAAATTTTTCGGGTTTCGGGTTACGGATTTAAACCGGTTAAAATTTTTCCGGGTTTCTGATACGTGGTTAAAAAACGGTTTTAATTTTTTCCGGGTTCCGGG
>JAIPRL010011860.1:0-12857 GCA_025469235.1 Pemphigus obesinymphae
ATGCCGGTACACCACAGTGATTCGAGAGCGACTGACGACACGTAATTTTCGTTCTCGCGCGGAGACGTAACAATATCGGTCTGTTATCAGTTGTTTGATAATCACTTGGTTATCGTGTACCAAACAAATATGAAATCGTTCATTGTGGTATAGTTTAATTTTATGTTGTACATTTATTACAGTGTAATACATAGAAAATTGTAATATAATAATATTATCGTACTTATGAAATAAACGAACCAGATACAATAAAATTGAACAACAATGTACCAAATTCAAATTATATACCCAACATAAATTCAAATAAACCGCTCATATTTATTCAAAAATCTCACGTTTATAACGCGACTAATTACATTAAAACTACAATATTCGATTTTAATATGCCATGCGTACGGTACTACGCATTAATATAATGTTTCACATATTAACCAATAATATTCAATTCTTATATGCTTCACACACACCACGACGCAATAATTACCAGCTGCCAAAAAAAAAAAACAAGTAGAGAATCCCGTTCCCGTATACGAATTGATGGGGACAGACGGTCGCTCTCATCTAGGTTATATAAGACATCGCAACAACACTTTTGAACACTCTCTCTTTTCTCACAACAGTATTTATTTCGTTACTTAGAATTTTACGTATGCTCTGTCCTATACTGCGACGACGATCCACCTCGCGGTCATAGCCTAGGTATAAGAGAGTTGTATTATCCTAAGTACCAGGACCTGTACTCGTGTAGATACTTTTTTTTGAGCATATCATAGCACGTATATATTTTGATTTTTATTAAAATATTACGTGTGGTGGCCCTATTTTCTTTCATCCTTTCTGGTGCATTGTTATCGATTCAAATATCTGTATTATACTCAAAATTTGCATTTCATTTATTTATAATATTCTTTTTCCCACTATATCTAACTTACAAATTAACGAATATTAATCCATCATTTTCTTTTCTTTTGTCTCATAGAAGACGTTTTTTGATTCAGAATTAAACTTACTTACATGGCTTCATCTTGATTGCGCTCGCCAAATACCTGTTTAAACACTGTGGATCAAAAAATTGCATATTCCGTGGCAATTCGCTGCAGCAACCTCTGTAGTTGAAATAGACAAAGTAAACATTTATTCCACTACTTTCTCGTACTGGATTTTATTGAGGTAATACAGTTGATAGCGTGGTTACATTCATCGAACCTATGAATCTTTCATATTTCATCCTATTCACGTGTTAAATATATTATATAATAATTTCTTTGTATTTCAACGTAGAACGTCTAGAACTTCGATCCATGAAAGGTACGTAAATTTATATTCACCTAAAGCTTATTTTCCTATCTATTTCTACTATACTAAAGTCATGAAATGATTGAAAATAGTATTTAAGCTCGAGATATAAAATAAATATACACATTGTACGTCTTGTCTTTGAAAATACGTAATTTAACACGACGAGGCGCGTGTGCGCAGCAGGGTATCTATAATCTGACCTACATAATAAATATTATTGTCCCTTTTTACCACATTTGTATACAGACGAATAGGACTCTCATTCAAAACATCATAATATTTACTGTCCTTTTCACTTCCATAAAACATACGCTGTCTATTATATATATATTTATATACCAATCTTTCACAATAATCCCGATTACAGACTAATAATACCCATATATCAATTATATACCTATATACATAATATTATCCGCAAATTATCATTTTTATATAAATATTTATATTATTTTAATATATTTTTATATCCGGCCCGGTACCTTTACTACTTTTTTTTTTCGTTTCATAACAGTATTTGAACTGTTTTTATGTTTAAAAAACAATATGTCACATCTCAAAATGTAGAAAAATGTACGTATAATATTAAATTTCACAAAGAATAATATACTCTAAATTTGTAGACATTTCTTAATGTTGTTATTTAGGCCGATCAGCGTTATATCCATCTAAAATTACCATTTATAGCATTATATATTATATATAATTGACTTATTGCATATTTGGAACTTTGAAATAAATGTTATACTTAAATTTAAAATAAAATATTTTATAAAAAGCTACATTATACTACACAAATATTTTACATAATTTTAATTTTTAATCGATGGTAAAGTAAATATTTTATGGTGTATTATACAGTATGCATACAGCGTTTTTCAATTATTATGACACGATAATTAAATAATAAAAAAAAATAAGTATGAAACTTATGTAATTATGTAGTATCGTTAATTATATATTATTTCCAATAAGAATATAATATTTAGGGCTATTTGTTTATATAAATTTTATATTATTAAAACATTACACTTCTGTGTTGCGTTTTTGAAATTAACTTTTTTTAATTGTCGGAATAGTATACTGTGTCACTATATGCAATCTGTTAAACAGGCAGTCCACTTTGTATATACTTCTGTAAATAAAAATTGTTCTCTCTCATTAACCATCTTTATTTTTAATGGAACCGTATAATATTTATTTAAAAACAATTTTTATATTTAAATTGTCGATTTTGGTTAATTATTGCATTTATTATGATTCCCCGAAAATTTTAAATCAACCTGGTAAAAATACGATACTATAGGTAATTTAACTATGTAATCTGTTTATATTAAAGAAATAAGTTATACTCATTCCCATTGAAAAAAATAGTCATATTCGTTTAAAAAAGTTGATTTTATAGTAACTGAACAGGAATGTTTTAAAAAATGTCAATTTTCATAAAACAAATAGTCCTAAAAAAAATCTGAACATATAGTTATGTTTGAAAAAAATATAAACCAAAATATTTTTAAAAACTATAAGATAATTGTATAATTTAGAAATAACATATTTTACATAATTTTAACTTTAAATATTATTCAAATATTTAAAAATATTTAAATAATATTTTAAATAGTATCCAAATTTCAATTTTTTTTCCTTTTTCAAGGACTTAATGTTATTCTACTATATCTTTTGAAAATTTATAGATATACGTCATATAATAGATAATAATTAGTATTTTGACTAAATTTTAATTTTAATCTTCATTTGTTTCGAAGATACGAGTTTTTGAAGTGTTGAGTATTTTACAAAATACTTATAACAGTCCAGTGGCATAGTGGCTACAGTTAATGCAGCATGGGTAGTTAACCCATCTACGTTAAACTTCCAAGGATCCAAACATTTATTATCTACGTAAAGAGATAATAAATGTTTGGCGTTAATAAAGGAGGAGGTCAGATGAGTGAGGAGGTGGCGCCTCAAAACCTAGGTTTTTAAAGTTGATTTATTGATTTCTATGGAAATGTATACAAATTATCTTTTTTTTTTGCCTCTTTATATGGTGCAAACATTTGATTTTTTCCAAGTCGTTTCAACTAATAACTACACTACTGTTTAACACTTACCTTGAAGAGGTTTAAGATAATCAGAAAAAAAAATGATTTTTTTTTTCAATTACTCGAGTTAAACAATAAATGGCAAAGTTTAAAAAAAATAAAATTATTGAGAACGACATTTATTAAAAATTAGGTAATTTTATATGAAATGTAATTTAAATTACCTATGTTTGGTGCTTTAATCTATGTTTTTGGAAAATTTTAGTTGATGATTTAGCTCCCGATTTAGCTTTACTGTTAATTCTTCATCAATTAATAAATCAAAATTTTATTATTGCTTCTCGGGATAGACATTTATTCCACCGCACATCAGGAATTCCATTGGGTGGTAAAACTAAACTTAATGTACTGTCAATTAATTTATATTTCAAAATGCGGTCGTTTATTGTAGTATATGTTAACGAAGGAGAAACATTTACTTCAATTAGCCAAAGTTTTAAATTATTATTAATTATAATATCATATTCATAGCATTTGAAACAATGCCTATCATTAACCATAATTTTAATAACTGATTTTAAAGAGTGAACAATTAACCAAACAATATTATCAAAAAGTTCATCAGTTACTGCTGTTCCTCTTGTACGTTCCAAAAATAGTCTTGAATGTTGAATGCTTAATTTACCACCATGCCTGCTGTTATATTCTTCACCTTGTTTATGTAAAGTAACATTAATTAAATGGACCAATAAGTTTTCTAAGTCACTAACATTGGTGTAAGAGTACAAAAACAAAAACGACAAAAACCTAACAAACAAGTATGCTTTTAATGGTCGAAAGGATGTGACCAAAACATACAATGGTACATCAAATTTTTTACCACCAATGATTAATGGGTAATGGGTTATCTATATATTTAGATATTACATATAATTCTTTTATGGTGGAAATATTGACAGTATTATTTTTTCCATCTTTAGCCCACTTTTTTAGCTTCGAAAGTTTATTAATTAGAAATATTCGAGTTCCTCGAGATTTTCCGACTGGTTTCACAATCCATGTACTAGGACCAACCTTACGATATTCTTCTTTGGACAAATTATAATCAACTGGTAGCACAAATTTAACAGAAATAAAATATAAATATAAATATAAAATAAAAGTTAAATAAGTGATATTAGGTACCTATACTAACGCACATTTTTTATTGGATTCAATTTGGTTTTGCAGTAGGTATTTCAATTTTGTTGTTCATCTTTGAACGATAACTTCTTTTCATAGAATATTTATAATTTTTTTTATTACCCATTATTGAGTTGTTAAAGTGGATAATATTTAAAAAGTATATACAATTAAAACTAGTATTAATTTATTAAAAAACTAAACAAAAATGTAATTTTATTGACGAAGAGTAATAATTTTTAAACAAATCTGTGAGTGTACAGTTTAACAATAATATACTATATGAAAAGTCTTGTCATTATTTACTATCGGTTCATTTGAAAACTTTCGTAAATAATTCGTAGTAATATCTACCGTGATATCGATAACAGGTCTACGAAAATAAACCTGATTGCTATTTCTGAGAAATAACTCCGTTGGTTTGAGCTATTTTTATTTTCCTATATCGCAAGGTGAGTATTAAGCAATTCAAATGGAAATTATTTGCTAAAAATTTATAAAAACTCCACACCACCTAATAATTAATATTTTAAATCTGAAAATTGGGTTAGAATAATAATCATTCATGTCAGGGCATAACGAAGAGATTTTACAATATTTTTAAATAGCTAAGCCATAAAAATGGTATATGAAAAGTTCTCCCCCAAAAATATATTTTTTTTATACTTATGGTTTTGCTAAAATAAGCTAAATTTGAAAAAAAGCTCTTCGTCATGCCCTTCAATATGTTACTAAAAATCTTTATAAATAGTTAAATTATAGATAATCATATTATTAAATCTAGAGGGCTTAGTATAAAACACAATCTAATCAATATTTAATCATAATTTTCATCCCTTATAATAAAAATTTTTTGAAAAATTATTTTTACATTATTCTTATATAATTAAAAAAATGGCTTGTTCAATCTTAAATGGTTTCAATATTGATAAAACTTGTACTCACGTTATTTTTTGCATCGCATATAGAATTGTTGAATTTACTTTCTTCTTTATTTTCAATATTTTGATTTAATGTTACATTAATTTATTTTTTCTACTGGTTTGCAGAAATTGTCAAGCACCCCTTTCTACATAATAAATAATTATTAAATAGTATTTAAATAAAAATATGAATTTAAAACACTATTACCTATACTAATAACCAAAAATAAAAATGATATGAAGTTCAGTGTAGAAGTACTGTTAAATAATATTATCGATCGGGTTGATAATAATATATAAATACTGAACATAAAATAGGCAACACAGATAGTGATTATTAATTAGGAGAAGTATTTATCTCCAAGAGGTAAACAGCGGTGACACGTCGATACCTAGAAAAAAATTCTGAATGCAATGCAATTTCTACTGAAGCAATTACTTTAAACCTTTGTAAATGAAATAAACTTTATTTAATTAATTTTATTTAATAAAGACCCTGCCAAACTTGGAAGTTTCAACATTTCACATGCATTCCAAGTACTTAAATGATTCATTTTGTTAATCACTACGGAAATATCAACTATAGTATTGGATAAGATTATGGAAGTATTCTAATCTGAAAATAAATATACAATTGTAAATATCAATATTCATTTTTATCGTTTATAAATGGTAGTTAAAATTATTTATACAATTAAAATACCATCTAAATTTTAAAACTTACTCAATAATGAATAACATTAACCTTCCTTCTAAAATATTTTTTTATTTAGCTCTTCAAAGAAGATAATGAGACCCACTAAACAAATTCTTGTGGGTGGGGGGGGGGCATGAACTTCAAATTACAATAAAATAATTATACATAAATAAAAAAAATATTTTAAAGTATAAAATATAAAAATAAAGTTATTTTAAATACATATAACATAATAAAATTTATTAAACTGCTAAAATTAATTAAAAATAAAATTATGGCTTAACATACAAATATGGTTTTGAGATTATTGATAAAACATGTTGTAGTATAAATGTGGATTTTATTTAATATGGGATATACTTAAAAGAAGGTAATTATTATAAATATATAATAAAACAGTTAGGCATCTATGGAAAAAGTGACAATGATGAAGTAATATTAATTGATATTTGTATAAAAATCAATCACTTAGTTCTTAAAATGACTTTAAATTTAAAAAGAAATTTTATATTTATGCAGTTGAGCAGTGATAACTGGAAAAATAAACAGATTTTCTAATGCGCCATAAAATTAATTACCTACATATTTCTGTAAAACTAAAAAATAAATTATATCATTATATAAAATCACAGTATATTATTGTGCTTAAAACCTACAAGGAATAAAACATACCAAATCACTTATTGAGTAATTAAATATCAGATGATAATTCTGGTCTAATAACTAATTATTAGATTATAATAATGTTATCTGAATTCAAAAATTATTTTCTGGAAACTTAATAGTATTTTTATAGGAAAATATTATATAAAATACACCTTATACATATATTATGTATTTATAATAAATTTATAATTTATAATATAATAATGCATATGCGGAACCAGGGATAAACAGAGTACACTCCTAAAACGTGAAAAATAATGTATAGTAACACATCAAATATCAGTATAGCTATGAACCTCTTTGTCTTTAAAATTTGTTGTGTACAATTTGTTGTAACAGATAATATTATTATATTATTATAATTATTATTATTATTATATTATATTAGATTATATTTATTGTAACGGATTATATTGAACATTTTTATTTTAAAATATTACAGTACAGACTATAAAACATAAACGCACATTGTCCAAAACCGAACATTATTTGTTGTTTATCGTGTATTATACACGCCGTAATCTTTACAAAATTACATAACGGTGTATAATAATCAGCCGTTCAATACGGCCGACATGTGTGTTATGGGTGGCGCATAACCAAAAGGTGAGGTAAAACAAGTATTGGTGTTTACACACTCCTAGTTTGCCATTGAACAAGGTATAGAGTGTAATCCCCGAGTTTTTGTAATTTAAGAAAGTGTATAATTTTGGCTAAAATGAAATTTTTATTCGGATAATGATTATATATTGAAAGAATGAAATACAAAATGTTGACATTATAAAACTTTCAAAATTTCATCTGTACAATTTATGTGGATATATACACCCAGCTCTGTTCAGAATCGTATTTCTCATTATTTTCAAATTAAATATATCCACTACCGGTATCCTACCCTACGAGCAATTTGCTTCCACCTCTACTGATCCTCTTTTTAATACATTATTTTATAAAAATAGTCCTAGACAATTATTTTTTGATTTCATCAGTTTCCAGAATAAATTATGGAAACAGGAATATAATATTAACCCGAGTATTCGATGTATACTTTTAGTTTGGTTCGTGAATTTTAATTTGTGTTTTTATCATTTATTTCAGACATGGTTCCATCTTCTGGTCTTAATTGGAACATTACACAGGAGTGTTGTGACAATCATTGCAGCCTACGTCCTATATATGATAACTTTTGCATGCCTAACCTGTATGTATCCTATCAAATCAATTAAATTATGACAATGAATTATGAATACTTTAATGAAATAAAGTATACTGTGTTTTTAATATTTTTTTAAGGGGAAGATTTTATATTAGGTATTATAGGTATATATTTTAGGTATATTAGGATTTTATATTATACTTCGTACATATAAGAAGTCGCTCGGATTTTTCGTTCTCAAAATTTTATACAACCATTGTCATCCGGTCGATTTGTTTGAAATACCGATTAAACATGGTATATATGATAAAGGTTTGTTCGAATGTATCAATATAAATTAATTTCAAATTATGAAAAATACTACAAAAATCCTACAATTTTAAATTCATTACTATGAGATATATAAACTATAGTATTACCTATATATATACCTATTCTATGAATCAGCTGGAGTGATTACTTATTACGAACTCTCACAGGCTATTATATACACATAATTTAATGAAATGAAATAGGTAGGTGGGTACAAAATTTAAGTCAAACAAATGAAAAAAAGTGGTAAGAAAATATATAACGATTTCAGATATTAGATAAAAAAAAGTCGCAAAAAACAAAAGTGTGGAGTGGGATTCGAACTGGCGTTCCTGTATCAAAAGTTCATTGCTGTTCCAATTAAGCTACAAATCGACGGTAAAGTGTTTGAAATTTTTCGTATTTAAATTATTCAGATAACGAACGACGCCGTTACGTACCTATATTGACATATAATATATACGCGTCGACCGGGGCCGAATGGTAGACAAAGAAACGTTCAGTCGGGCGTTCAAAAGTCCGGTAAACTAGAATCCAAAATCCGCGAAGTTGAAAAAGGCGACAAAGGTCGCTAAAGTCGATTTTGGAAGTTCAAATAATGATAATACAACGATGCGGGAGAACAGAAATCAGCGATTTGGGAATCACATTTTTTCTTCCTGGCATTGAAAGCTCGGAGAAAAGGCGAAAATGCAGAGGAACAAAAGGCGTAAAAGTTTCAAAATGACCGGAAAACGGGACGGGGAATTGAATTCCTATAAAAGGTTTTTGTCATGGAAAAAATGGGTAAAAATTGTTAGCATTTTATATATAAGACTAATTTAAATGCAATACATATCGGGTGCAGCTCCTTGTAAATGTAACTCATTTTAAGAGAGACTACTATGCAAGTTCAACATACTTTTTGAGTGCAAAACCTTGAATTTGTAACCCCATTTGGGTGTGACACCTTGTACATGTAACTTTTTGAGCGAAACATCACATAAGTGGAATTATTTTTTAGTGTAATTCATACACCTCATATTATGTAATCAGTCATGTTTTCAGGATCCGGAATAATTGCTTACCGAAGTATTTTGAGATATAATAATAATGTAATTAATTAATTTTAAAAATATTTCGCCTGCGGTGGAATTGGACGTTCGCTTTCTAGAAGATAGTCTTTCGCGTATAAAGTGTTTCTAGTGTAGGTTGACGAAGTAGATAAGTAATTCAAAAATGTATCGAACTGACTATTCTCAGATTTTTATAAAAGCTCGAAGTAACGGATTTCATACAACATGCATAAATTATGTTTAATAAAAATGTTGAAAAATACCTCAATAATATAATATAGTAGGTACCTACTCTACATATGTGAATTCGGTGGGACGTCTCGAATTTTTATATGTGTGGAAATATTTGAAAGTCCTCCTGATAAAAATTCACTCAAATGTGTTAATATAAATATAATTAATATATTGTGAAAAATACTAAGAAAGTCGTATTGTATGCCGATAACGGATATAGGTACTATTTTTCATTATCATTTGTATTTAAAAAAACCTAAACATTATTATATTTTACAAAAATTTTGTTTGTAAAATTTGAATTTTTTTTTTCTAATAAATTTTTTTAATTAATAGCCGGCGCCTATATATTGTATTGTATTCCTATTATTGTATGTATTGTATCTAGAGATAGCAAGAAGTAACAGTAGCGGTGAATTTATCACAGTGATTCCGAAGTAGCAATCACAGACTGCTACTCGATAATGGAAATAATAGTGATTGCTACTGCTACTAACGATATTCTAATAACATATATTAAATATTTGCATGTTTGTGCACTGATATTAGTACCTATATTACATATACCTATTTATATAATAAAAATATATTTAATTTTGGAAAGTTATTCTTAAAATACAAAATTTGCCATGATACCTATAAAATAAAAATAAATACTACAATAAATATGTTATATTGTAATAATTACTAATTAGAGTCATAATCTAAAAACAATATTGGATTATATTATAGTTATTATCAAAAATATATAAGTATTATAATAATTGAAATATTTAATTAAAGTAAGGACGTACCTATGTGGACGTAGGTACCTATTCGGTTATGGTTATAGTACAGTGTTGTTACCTACCTCATATAATATTAAAATGTATAAAATTGCAACACACAGCGCTTAAAGTATGGAATGCATTAAAATTAAAGATATGCTTTTTAAAATGTTAATTGGAAAGTTTTATCACATTATTTTGTTACATTAACCACGGCCATGTATATTATTACGAATAAATGAATCATTGACTTTGTTTTATAAAATATAGTATCCGAGTATTATTATTATTATTAAAAAGTAAAAACATTATTGAAACATTACAACCAATGATTTTTAAATAAATGAATAAATAAAAATTATAGTATATAATAAAGTACAATTAAAATGCTATTTAATAAATTAGTACCTACCTAGTCAAAGAGTCCGGGCAAAAGTATAAAATTGTGAAAACGTAGATACCTATCCGGATAAATACTTTTCAGATTATAAGTTGATCTTTTATTGTCAATATAATATTATGTACCTCATTTAAAATTATAAAAGAAATGTATGTAATATATAATCAATGGTATAATATAGGTATTATTTTATCTAAAAAATACATTTTTAATAAACATCTGTCGAGGCTTAAAATGGCAATCGCACCCGATACCTTTAAATAGTAATATCATTAATATAATTGCACCGCCCCTCCCACCATCAACTACAAACAACTGTTCACGGTCACCACACTACCACCGCCGGTCCGCTACATACACACATACACACACACAGACACATTATGTAAAATTGTTATCTGTTTGTGAATTATTATTATTAAATTATACTAAATTTGATTACGTACCTATCCAGTCTCGTAATATTCACCGCTGTGTTAGCGTTATCCACCATCTGTCGGTACATTTTTTTTATAAACTTGTAAGTACAGCTCTAATAGCCTACTAGCAAAAATTATTTATATTACGTGCGTGTCGTTGTTCGTCTGCTCGCGAAAGAGTAGGTATACTAATGTTTACTGATATAGATACCTATTAGAATTTGTGAAAAGGCTCTAATAGCCTATCAACATAATATCTGTGTTGTTTCTTTTGGACTCGTTAAAGTCAACACAAAACGTGAACATTATTTTTTATTGTTACAATATACAAATGTATTAGGTCCTTAAATAGCTAATATTATTGTATATTTTATTATTAATTCGGCTCAAATTGCCTTAATTTATTGTTATTATTATCATTTTGTGTGTAATTTATTAATTTAGGACAGGTACCTACGTGGATAGTGGCTGGCCAGTTTGCGTCGTAATATTCTGTGAGTACCTACCTAATTATTATTATTTATATTATTGTTGAGCCAAGGGAGCTAACTATATATATTTTTCCTTTTTACCATTTTATTTTCTTTATATATATTTCTGTGTTGCTGTGAGTTTTTATATTATTAGTAAATTATTAAATTATTGAGCTATTTGTATCAGCAATACAAGAAATCTTAATTACCAGATACCAGAGTTAGGTACCATTTTTTATTAGTAGTAAGCTCCTTCTCCTCTTTAGTTTTAAGTACATATTGCATACTGGATAGGTACATAATATACATTTAAAATTATACAAAAATTTAGTGGCGTCCGGTGTGCGCATAATATTAATTTACGCTACCGGCCCCAACAACATCTTTGGGCCATAAGTAGTATCAAACCCCACAAAAATGTAACTATTAAAATTTAATTATCACAGAGTTCTTAGTAAATTGTAAAAAAAAAAGTGTGTATCGTTTAACAATAGTAGTGAAAATCGTGAACTGTCGTTTGTCGATATTGTACATTTTTCAGTATTACTGCAATAGAATAGAATTGAATAAAGTGAAAAACAATTGACCGTTTTTGTATTGTTAGGTAACCATAGAGTTTAAATAAAAGAATAAAAAGCGAGATAAAAAGGTAGTATAGGTATTATAATAATTTAAATATTTAATTAAAGTAAAAACGTACCTATGTGTAAGTCAGTGGCGTATTCATGGGGGGGGGATTGAACCCCCCCCCATGACCCAATTTATAATCTTAAAATATCAACTAGTTCTATTAAAAATTTAAAAATAATTTATAGTACAAAAATGAAAATAACGACAAAAAATTATTTTTTAAATTTTATTTTATTTTCATTTAAATTTAAAATTAAAAGGTAGGTAGGTACCTACTTAATATAATATAAATATTCAAGTCGTCTACGATTCGAAAAAGTGATTATGGCCCACTCGATAACGCACTCGATAATCGATTATACCGAAAAACGGGCATGAACTGCAGTCATATGGTGTGTCGTGAGTTATATTTATATTATATTTATAAATTGTGGTAGTAGATAAGTGTAAATTGTGTAATGTTATTTTATAAAAGAGGACGTTATACCGAAGGTAGTACGTATACAATGCTCAATAGATGGCGTATGAACCGAATCCGCGGCATCCCCCACCAAAATATTTTATCGCCGCCGGAGCCGCTCGACAGTCGGCATATACTA